>NDGM011176170.1:0-10821 GCA_002564305.1 Octomys mimax | reverse complement strand
ATCCTATCTTGTGTATACATATATCTTTTCTTTTTTCACAAAAAAGTGGTCCTTTATTTATATTTTTACAAAGTTAGTAACATGTGACACAACGTTGACTATGGACTAATAGCTGAACTTTAAGAGATAGAATGTTTATCCCAGGACTAAGTTAGCTTGTTTGCTTTAGACACTCAGGCCTAGTCATATCTATACACATTTGATCGATTTCCTAACTTCCACAGCTCCCAACATATCCAGGTATTTTGTTGTTTTGTCAGAGATGGGTGTTCCATTGCTCTTAAGGCAACTGTATTTGCAGAAGTCTTCAAAGGACCTTTTCATATTTGATGCCAGTACAAAGACTGTAGGTACTTGAATTCAGAAGAAAAAACCAATAGAGTCCAATAATCCATAATAGTAGTGCATCATCAGCATAAATCACAATTGTCTTAAGTTGTTGACTTGAGCTGTTTACAGCTCAGCATATTAATACAGCTTTATTTTTTATACCTAATGGTTACAATTTTCTGCTGGATGGTTAAGATCAACTTAAAGCAAGACCTAAAACTAAAATTGTAACTTTTGTGAATGATGTGGTCAGTCCAATCTCTTCAAGATTTACCCTGAAGCCATGTAGAGCACTTTGTACATCTTTTGTCAGTGTCACCCATCCGGATGAGTCAGGGCCATTGCTTGACTAATTTGCTCTCTGTGAAAGTCTGAGAGAATGTTTTCTCTCTAGGTGACTCTCCTTAGGCACACTATACATCATCAATCATTTTTCTGTGTGGTCACACAATCTCCTTGATAAGAAAATTTGGGAAACCTCTCAGTTACAGAACATCACAGCAGAGGTTCTCTTACATTCTGCATCCTCACTCGCCTTGAAGGTATAGGGCCAAAATATTTCCTATCTTTTTAGCCCATCTATCTCTCTAATTTTTGTTCTGAAAACTTTAGTTGTTAAACATCCAGAAGAGAAACTTAGTGATATAATTACCCTGTAACAGAGGCAATTAATGTTAACATCACTATCTGTCTGAATATGAAACACTTTAGGTATAGAATGGAACTGTTATTTCCCAAAAACCATGGTTATTCTAAAATTTAAATTCCCATGGAATGTTAAAAAAAACTTCCATATTTCTACACAGAAATTTAGAAATCAAAACAGATAAATATGCAGCAGGATAATAGTATGTCATTTTTTCTGCTGTCTCATTTTTAATACTGTTTTATACATTTACTTTAAAGACAGTACAGCAATAATCGGTATGACCTTACAAGCAGTACACATTTAGAAATCCAAAATGACAGGTATGTTAAGCATGGTTTTACTATTACACATTGCTGTCCTCAATGTATTTGCTTAGTTTGCATGTATCAGAATACATAGTCAGGGTGAGAATTTTACCCATTAACTGCTATTTTCAAAAACCTGATGTAAACACTTAGGACCATTGCCTGGACCATCATGTTTATACAAATGTATGGTTTGGCCCTACCATAATGTCTAACTTTTCTCCTTTCTCTTTCTTGTTTAATACTTAAATGCTCAGTTTTATTTAACTGTATGATACATATCATTTTTTACTTCTTATTTTGAGTTCTTACACTATGGAGACAAAATGGATATTTATACATGTGGGTATGGTTTATTTCACTTATGAGTAGAGCTTCAAGGTGCATCCACTTAACTATGAAGTCTTGAGGTTTATTTTTCTTCATAAATGATACTCTATTGTATAAAAACAAGCATTATTTTCATCTATTCATCAGGTGACAGGCAGTTTGTTTATTCCCAAAATCTGGCTATCACAAATTGTGCTGCTATAAACATAGGAGTATATATATGATTATAACATGATGTTTTCAGTTTTTTTGGGGGATAATTCCCAGAAGGGGGATAGCTGGATTGAATGAAATTTTAAGTCCTAGTTTTTGAGGACTCTCCACACCAATTTCCATTATATTTGCACCAGTCTACATTCGCGCCAGCAATGAAGAATGAATACTTTTTCCCTGAGAAATCTCCAACATTTGTTGTTCATTGATTTCTTTATGATAGCAACTTTTCTGGGTAAGATGATATCTCAGTGCTTATGGGTTTTTTTGCAGTTGTTTTATTTATTTACTTTTTGACAGTTGCAAAACTGATAAATAGAACAGTTTCAATAATTAATACATTCTATATTGTTATCTTCTTAGTGGTTATCCATAGTACAAGATGCAGAAATGATATCCTGTCTAAACATTATTAGTACAAATTTTTCTTCTCATTGAATTAAATGAAAGTAGCTGTATATCTATCCTAACTATTCTGCATATACAGATACAAATGGTCCTTCCTTTGTATACCCTTTTTTTCTTGTTTATTCCTGTCAGAGATGGGTATTCCATTGGCATTGAAATAATATAGTTGCTTGAATTCAGCAAAACAATTGAACACAGTTCATAACTCCAAAATAGTATTGCGTTATCCGCAGAAGTTTTTGACTTAAGCCTTTCACAGCTCAGCATATTAATATGGCTTTACTTTATATACCTGGATTGTATACTTTTCTGCTTGATGGTTAATACCAAAATAAAGCAGGACCTATATAACAAGAAATGTAACTTTAGTATCTGATAAGGTCAGTAAAGTACACTCAGGTTTTACCCTGTAACCCCATACCGCAGTTTGAAGATCCATTGTCAGTGTCAGCCATGTGGATGAGTCACGGCCATTGCTTGAAAAATTTGCTCTCTGTGAAAGCATGAGGGAATGTTTTCTCTCCCTGTGACTCTCCTTAGGCACACTCTATGACATCAATCACGTTGTTTTGTAGTCGTATAATCTCCTTGATTAGAAAATTTAGGACACAACTGTGTTACATGATGTTAGAGTATAGGTTCTATATGTCCTGGGTCTTCACTGATCTTGATAGGCTAGGGTAAAAATATTGGCTTTCCTTACATCCCTTCTATTTCTCTACTTTTTGGTCTGCAAATGTAGCTTGCTGACCCTCCAGAAAAGAAGCTTATTATTACCCTATAACATATGCAGTTTAGTTTAACCTCACTATCTTTCTGAATATCAAACATCATAGGCATAACATTGAACATGTATTTTCCATTAAGTATTGATGTGTTAAACTTTAAATCCCTACAGAATTAGGAGAAAAAAATAGAAAATGAGGAATATTTTTAAAATACGAATAAATAATTACATATTTTTGCACAAAAATTTAGAAATCTAACCATATAGAGCATTGTAGCAGCATACTCCTGTGACATTTTTTCCTTGTGTCTTTTATTTTTTCATTTATTACTCTTTAAGAAAGAAAGCAAACATTTACTTGAGAGAGAGTATGGTAATAATTGGTATGTCATGACAAGTAGTACGTATTGAGAAGAGCAGAATGACAGGCATTTCAAGCATGAGCCTTCTATTACACATTGCTATCTTCAGTGCAGTTACTTGGTTCACAGATATCAGGAGATATACTCAGGGTAAGAATTCTATCAATTAGCTACTATTTTCAAAAGCCTGCTGGTGTTTCTCAGGATCATTTCCTTACCCACCCTGTGCATTGAAATGTATAGCTTTGGCCCTGTCATGTTTCCCATCTTTTCTCCTTGCCTTCTTCTCATTGTCCAATCCTCAAGTTCTCATATACCCTTTAATTGTGCTATAGCTTTCTATTTATATTTCTTCTTTTGAGTTCTTACACTTGGGAGACTATATGATATTTACATATATGGGTCTGGTTTATGTCACTATGAGTATATGTTCAAGTGGAGTCCACTTAGATATAAATGCTTCAACTTTATCATTCTTTATAGCTGAGTAATAGTTTATTGCATAAAAATACCACATCTTTTACAACCGTGACTCATGTGATAGGCATCTTCTTGGCTATTTCCAAGATTTGGCTTCACAATTTGTGCTGTTATAAACATAAGTACACATATATCAGTATGATATGAGGTTTTCTTTTCCTTCAGTTCCCAGAAGGGGGACAACTGGATTGAATGGTATTTCCAGTTCTAGTTTTTGAGGAATCTACAAACTGATTTCCATAATAGTTGCAACAGTCTACATTCCCACCAGCTGTGAAGAATGGCTCCCTTTACAATACAGCCTCTCCAACATTTGTTGTTAATTAATTTCTCTATTATAGCCCTTCTTTCTGGGGTGAGATGGTATCTCAGTGTTGTTTTAGCTTGAAGTACTCTGCTCCACACCGTTCTTGCCTTCATGGTTTGCGAAGGGAAGTTGGCTGTAATTCTGATGGCTTTTCCATTGAATGTCATCTGCTTCTTTTCTTTAGCAGCTTTCAGTTTATTATTCTTGTGCTGGATTTCTAGGATCTATGTCTCGCTGCTTTTTAATTGAGTTGAAGTTATTTTGCATTTTGTATGATTCGGTTACCTGAAGTTCAGATTGTTTCCTCATATGAGGAAGTTTTCTGCTATTACTATTCACCATATTCTTTTTATATCATTTGTATTAACTCCTTTCTTAGTGATGGCTATTATTTTCACCTTGTTCATGTTTCCATCATTTTGCAGGTGATGAGTTATTTTTTCCTGCATTCTAGTTGTTTTAAGAGATATTTTCTTACCTTTCACTAGCAGCACCAGCATCTTCAAGATCTGAGTCTCTGTCTTCACTTTCACTCAAACGGTTTTGCAGGCTTGTGATTGAGATTTTGAATTCCTCTATATCTCTTTGACTTTGCTTCATGCGATCTATTTCTTTTCTGTATTGCTCCTTCAAGGAATCCATCATTTTTCTAATCTCCTTTTTTTTCTCACTGTCTTCTTTAGAAGCAGTTATTAATTATTTTACTGCAGTTTTTTTCAGATTGGGCTTCCTCGATATGTTTCTGCATTTGATTCTTTACTTCAAATGCTATGATTCAGAGATTTAATTTTTTTATTTCAGAAATTAATTCTGCACTGACCTCCTCTATACCTTTCTGCTATTGTTTTTTTTTTCTCTTCTGACACCTTTAATTCATACATTTCAGCTGAGCTAATGTCCTCTACTCTTGTTCAGCGTGATAATTGGGTTTCCTCCATATGTTTGCTTGTTTGATTCTTTACTTCTAATGCTACGAATGCAGAGATTTCTTTTTTATTGCAGAAATTTATTCTGCTCTGTGTTCCTCTATAAGTTTCTGCTGTTGTTTCTTTAATTCTGAGGCTATTAATTCATACACTTCAGCTGAGGTAGTGTTCCCTGCACTTGTTCTGGTTGGGCTCAAGTTCTGAGATTGCATTTTGCTCCTCTCTTTGTCATTTCTAATAGCACTGACCTCTGACCTTTGGTGTTTAGCTTTGGTGCTGTTATAACTTTAGTACCTACAGAAATTCAGGTGCAGATTTCTTAAATTTGTGTTTATCCAGTTATGCATGGTTTGGGTCTAGCTCTTGTGTTAAGCGCCCTCTGCTGCAGCACTTGGAATTGAACCTGTTTTGCCCCTCCAGCAAAACAGTGAACTTGTTTTGCCCCTCTGTTCTTCCCCTGGCCCAGGAGGCTGAGGGGAGTGCAGAACCTGTCCTACACTCTAGCCGGGCCTGGGCTTGGGCTGTATCTGGGGGTCCCAAGAGCATCGCAGAAGTTTTCTTTCACTTGGTCGGCTTGGAGCTGGGGTCTCCAGAGGGTGGAAGGGTCCCAATGGCACGGGAGAGGGTCTCCATCACGTGGTGTTCCTGGGTTTTGGTCTGGAGAGGTCCTGCAGGATCAGTGTTTTAATATGCATTTCACAAAAGATCACTGATGTGGAACTTTTTTGTTTCATCGATGTATCTGCCTCTTGTATTCCTTACTCTGAGACAGGACATTGTACTCAGTCTCTTGCACTTGTCAGGGAATCATTTTGGAGCCACATTTCTCTATTGGGTCTTTAAATTTTGTGGCTCTAATTTTTTAGTTCTTTATAAAGTCTATATAGAAGACCTTTGTGTGAGTGCTTATCAGTTAAGAGTTTTTCCAAATTTGTGGATTGTATTTTCACTCTGTTCGTAACCTTTTTGATATGCAGAAATTTCTCAGTAAGATGAGGTCCCAGTTTTTTATATTTTCAAGTACTTCCCATGCAGTTTGATTTTTGTTCATGAACTGGTTGCCTATCCCTTCTGTTCTAGGAGATTTAGTGTTTTTGTTTTAATGTTTAGAGTTTTAATTCATTTTGTCATTAGTTTAGTTCTTGGTGATACACCTTGTTCAAGTTTTAGTTTTTGGCATGTAGAGAGGCAGTTTAACTAGCACCATTTCTTAAAAAGGGTATCTTTCTTCCAGTAAACATGTATGGCCTCTTGTTGAATATAATATGGCTGAGTGTGTTTGTAGTTGAATCTGCATTCAATAATCTATTCCAGTGATCCTTGGGTCTATTGCTTTGCCAGTACCATGCTAATTTGATAACAGTAACTTTGTGGTATAATTTCAAGTCATGAATTTAATGCCTTCTGCCTTGCCTTTATTGCCCAAGATTGCCTTTGCAATTCTAGTCATTTTGTGGTTCCAAATAAATTTTCAGAATGATTTCTCTAGGTCTATGAGGTAGGTTGTTGGTAATCTGATATTGATTGAATTAAATCTGTACAGCAATTTTGGGAATATGGCCATCTTCACAATGTTGGTTCTTCATATCCAGGAATAGGGAATATAGTTCCATAATCTGAAATCTTCTATTATCTTTTTTTTTTCCAGAACCAGAGATTGAACTCAGGCCCTTGCACTTGTCAGGGAAGTGCTTATTTCACTGAGCCATCTCCCATCTCCCCGGCTCCTTATGATCTCTTTTTTTAAGAGTACTGTAATTTTCATTGAATAGATGTTTGACATCTTTAGATAGGTTAATTGCTAGGTATTTTATTATTTGAGGTGCTATTGTAAAAGTTATTGTTTCTCTATTTCCCTCTCAATGTGTTTATCATCTGTGTAGACGAATGCTATTGTCTTTTGCTTATTGACTTTGTATTCTGCTATGGTACTGAATTATTTTTATTAATTCTAGTAGCTTCTTGCGGAGGGTTTTGAGTCTTCCAAGTAGAGTATCACATCATCTATAAATAACGATAGTTGAAATTCTTCTTTACCTAAACTTTTTCCTTTTATTTCTCTCTCTTGTCTAGTTGTTCTAGCTAATGATGTCAGGTCTATATTGAATAGGAGTGATGACAGAGAACATCCTTGTCTTTTACCAAATCTGAGAGTAAAAGATTTCAGATATCCCCAATTAGACTTATGTTAGCAGTTGAATTGTTATAGATGACTTTTATCAGAATCAGGCAGAGGCCATCTATTCCAATTTTCCACAGCACTTTGATCATGAATGTGAGTTGGACTATGCGAAAATCCTTTTCTGCATTAGTTGAATTAATCACGTGGTTTTTTGGATTTGGCTCTATCGATATAGTGTATCAGAGTTGTAGAATTGCTAGGTTGATCCATCCCTGCATCCCTCGCATGAATGCTCCCTGGTCATGGCATATGATCTTTTTGATGATTTCTTTATTTTATTTGCTAGGTTTTTTAATGAGGTTTTCTGCATTTACGTTCATGAGGGAGATTGGCCTGTAGTTCTTTTCCAGTTGCATCTTTCTCGGTTTTGGTGTCATTATTATCCTTGCCTCCGGGAATGATTTTGGGAGAATGTTCTTCCTTTTCAATTTCATTGAAGAGTTTGATGAGTATAGGGATTATATCTTCTGTGAATTTCTTACAAAAGTCAGCGTTAACTCCAGCAGGAATGGTGCTTTTCTCTGTTGGTAAGTTTTTTTTTTTTATTATTACCATTTGAATTTCATTGGCTATTATTGTGTTTTTGAGAGTTCATGTCTTCTTGATTCAGCTTTGATGATTTGTACCTTTCTAGAAATCTGTCCATTTTCTCTGTGTCTTTGATTATGTAAGAGTAAAGACCTTCAAAATAGCTATGGATGATCTTCTCAGTTTCCACTGGGTTTGTGATAAATTCACCCGTTTCTTTCCTTATTGCTTGAATGTGAATGCTTTTTTTATCCTTTTTTTCTGAGGTTAGCTAAGGTCTTCTGGATTGTATTTAATATTTCAAAGAACGAGCTTTTTGATTCATTAATTGTTTTTGTCTTTTTTATCGAGATTGCATTAATTTCTTCTCCAGTCTTTATGATTTTTTCCCACATGTGGGCTTCAGGGTTGGCCTATCTAGACATTTCAGGTGCAACATTAGGGTATCTGTTTGTTCCTATTTTGTTTTCCTAATGTGTGAGTTCACAGCTATTATTTTCCATGTAAGACCTACTTTCATTGCAGCCCATAAATTTTGCTAAGTTGTGCTTCAATTTTCATTGATTTGTAGATATTATTTAATTTCATGCTTATTTTCATCTGTAACGCATTGGTTGCTAAGGAGGATGTTGTTCAATTTCCACATATTTATGGTTTTTTCTCGTTTCTTTTGCTATTTATTTATAGCTTTATGGCCCTGTGGTCAGATAATACACATGAGATAATTTCTTTTTCATTTCAAATTCTTAATCATAGTCTATGAACTAGTATGTGGTCTATTTTATAAAGTGTGCCTTGTGCAACTGAAAAATAATGTGTATCAGATGTGGTTGGGTGGTACACGCTGTATAAGTCCACTAAGTCCATTTGTTTGAAGTTATGGTTCTGTTCTGTTATGTATTTGTCAATTTTTTGTTCTTCTTGACCTATGTTTTTGTGATAAGGGGTGTTGAAGTCTCTTGCTAAGATTGTGGTTTTGAATATTACCACATATTTTTGGATGTTCATTAAGTTTTGTCTTATATAGTTAGAATCTCCGTGTTTGGTGCATACATGTTTATTACTGTTACCTCTTCAACTTGTGTGTTTTCCTTAACCTGTATATATTGACCTTCTTTATTTCATTTGATCATTCTTGGTTTTTTTAGTTTAGATTTTTTTGTGAACAAGATTGTTACTCTCTCATTTTCTGAGGTGCTGGAGCATGTAACATTGTTTTCCATAATTTAACTTTCAGTCTTGGAATTCCTTTATGTGTTAATTTTGTTTCTTGTATAAAGTATATTGTTGGATTTTGTTTCCTAATCCAATGTGCTGGTCTATTTTTTTTAAACTGGTGGATTGAGTCCATTTATACCTATGGTTATAATTGAGATATATTGTCTTATGATTGTCTTGTTATTTACCTGATGTTGTATATCTTTTTTTTCCTACTTTTCTTAATTATTTGTCCCTTATTGGTGAGTTCTTTCTGTTCTCATTCATGGACTTGTGTTCATTTTGATTCTTTCTAGAATACCTTTAGTATTCTGTGTAGTGTTGGACTTTTCATCATGAAATTCATTAGTTGTCCCTTGACATGGAAGTATTTCACTTCTCTATTAAACTTGAGAGATCGGGATAGTTACATACCTTAGCGGTCTAAAACTTCTGTGTAGGGAAGTATAGTTTGGTGCAGGGGAATGTGGTTCTTTGTCCAGCACCACATGCTGCTCCAGCCCTGCCCTCCAGGATGGCTGAGCTGGACAACAACAACAACAACAACAACAACAACAACAACAAAAACTTGAAATGGAGTTTTTCAGGGTTTGTAAGTATTAGTTTGAATTTCTTTTCTTGCAAGAGTTGTAGTACTTCCCGCCTTACTTCTCTTGACTTGATGGTTTGTGAAGAGAATTCCTCCATTATTCTGATGGATTTTCCTTTAAATGTGTTCTGTTTCTTTTCCCTAGTAGCATTTGCTATATTGTTCTTGTGTTGAATTTCTGAAATCTTAACTATCATATATCTGTATGTGTTTTTAACTGGGTTGATGTTATTTGGAGTTCTTTATGCTTCATTTAACTGAATGTCAGATGGTTTCTGCATATTTGGGAAGTAGTCTGCTACTACTTGTGCCCATATTCCTTTTATATCATTTGTATTGATTCTTTCCTTGCCATTGATGCCTCTTTGTCTTATGTTGTTCATCTTTTCATCGTCATGGAGTTGGTGAATTATTCATGTCTCTTGTTTTCTTTTATTATCCATTTTTCTTTTACAAACTTTTATGTTAAAGATTATAATAATAGGTGATATAATGTTAAAGCAGGATGCATTTAGAAGACTAAAATGGTAAGCATTTCAAGCATTGTTTTGGTACTACACATTGGTATGTGCAGTGTAGTTGCTTAGTTCAGTTATCAGTATGTGGAATTGGTCAGGGTGAGAATTCTACCAACTAACTTCTATGTTCAAAAACCTATGAGAATTCTCCCCATTAACTGCTATTTTCAAAAACCTCATCGAGATTCTTATGACTATCTTGTTTACATAAATATATGTTTTGCACCTGCTATATTTTCTACCTTTTCTACTTTCCCTCTCTTCCTTAAGTTCTTACTTTACATTTCACTGTTACACATTTCAATTTTTATTTCTACATTTGAGTTCTCACTCTAGGGAGTCTATTTGATATTTACATATGTGGGTCTGGTTTATTTAACTTATGAGTATATCTTCAAGTTGCATAAACTTACTTATGAAGACTTTGGGATTATTATTCTTAGTAGCCACATAATATTCCATTGTATAAAAGCACTGCATTTTTTCATCCATTCCTCAAGTGATAGGCATTTTTTTTGTTTCCAAGAGTTGGCTACCATAAATTGTGATGCTATAAATATAGGTGCTAATATATCACTGTGATGTGATGTTTTCAGTTCTCTGGGATAATTACCAGAAAGGGCATAGCTGGATTGAATGGGATTTACTGTGCTAGTGTTTTTGAGATGTCTCCACACTTATTTCCTTAATGGTTGCACCAGTCTACATTCCCACCAGCAGTGGAGAAGTGTTTCTTTTTCCCCACAGCC
>NDGM011176169.1:0-17783 GCA_002564305.1 Octomys mimax | reverse complement strand
TTCTTTCTTTCTTTCTTTCTTTCTTTCTTTCTTTCTTTCTTTCTTTCTTCTCCCTTTGCTTCTCCGCTTGCCAAGTTTTATGAACTCACTCACACAGCAGATGCAGTAAAGCAGTAGTGATGGCCTGCTAAATCTGTGCCATGGCCAATAGATCCCACTATGTGGCAAGCCACTGAATAATTTGTCCAGAAAGACTCCCTTAAACGCAATCTACCACAATAACTGCACTTGCATAGATGAGCATGTTGTGTTCATCTCTCTCTGTCTTAATAGGAATACATTCTCTGTCAGAATGGTCTCTTGTCCCAGAGGCCCAAGTGAAGAGTACATAAGTCAGTAATCTGGAGTCTGAACATGGAAAGAAATTTGAAGCCACAAAAGCTTCTAAGTCAAATAACTTCCGTACATTAGGTGTCAGTGCCCTAACACAAAAGAACAAGGGAATTAAGAACACATCATCAGGATGTACCAAAGGGAGGGAAAGCATTATTTTTTTACTTTTTCTCATTGACTCACTGCAGCTGCAAATTGTATTCTGGCAACTTATCTGCCCTGAAGAAACTTTCCCTGTTGCACAGAGTAGAGGGCTGGATTGTTTATAGATTAGGCTGATATAGGTCATACGTTTGGGTCATTACTGAGACTCCTTGACCTTTGTGCTAGGAAAACCAGGCCACAGTCACTGGTTGATGATTGCTTGAAATCTAATTTCTAAAGAAGTAATGAGGTGGGGGGATGTGCTTCAGATTCCAGCTCTTCTCCTCTCTGCCCTCTGTCCTTCCTCCTCTGCCTATTAAGCTTTGGATGTCTTCCTTTTGTGCCTTACTAGACTCTTCTCTCTCTTTGGTTCTAGCTTTCATCACCTTATACTGTGTTGTCTTGGACTTTGCATGTTAGTCTTGGCTCCTGACAGTTCTGCCTCTACGTCAAATGCTGGGCCATCCGTTCTTCAGTATTTAGATGCGTTTACCGTTGCCTACAATTTGTATTTCTGAATTCATTTCCCTGTACCTTTTGTCATTTGATATATATAACAATCTTGAAGTAATGATGATCCCTGAGGCTTAGAGAGGTAATGTAACTTAATACCAAATGTGAGGGGAAGCGCCAGGGGATTTGAACCCAAATTCAGTGATTCAGTGTCATCAGAACTTGTTCTTTCCACTGCTTTGCCAAGACATGATGCTGGTGTGGAGGGGGGAGGTCTTAACTATCAGAGATTGCTAAGGACTCTGTTGAGGAGGTCACACTACAGTAGAAATCAAACTATGATCTTGGAATTCAAAGCCTAATTCTTAAAAGGCAATTCCATCCCTTTATAAGGAAATGTTTTTATATCAAAAATGATTTCACTTTGAGAATACTTTTGCAATTTTGGCCCAATGGGGTCCCCAGGATTGATAAATTCTCAATTTTTTTAAAAAAACAACATGTTTCCAAAGAAGCAGTAGAGATTTGAAATATTTGTTGGAGCCCAAGGGTATGTATATAATATACATGGCTATTTACATAAATTTCTTGTAATTTCTATCAAAAATATACCATTGCTGTTTCACAAAATCTTTATTTAATAATGATTATAATAAAATTAAGTTTATCTTCGCTGCTGTGTTCTTGGTGCCAACCACCCAAAGCCAGAAATCCCTTTTTTAAAAAATCTCTTTTTCAGTAGAAGTCCCAGAATAGAAATAACTTTTGACTATGGGATGGTTGTATTCATGCGATTCCAAAGCAAAAACTCCCAAGTGGAAACAACGTGTAGACAATTATGAGCAGATTGGAGCCATGAATTCAGTTAAAGCCAGTTATATCTCCCAATGTCCCTAATTTCCAAGGACTTAAAGTCTCACAGAAAGAAGGAAATGTCCCCGGGTATTGTCCTATTGTGGAGTTAATTTCCAAACAGAAATTGCTTGTCCCCAGAAACACTGGTTTCTGAATCCAAAGGCCAGCAGAGACTCTAAAGAAGATGCAGTCCAAGGAGTGTTTAATGGGCAGCTTTCCACTTAGTATCAGGGTAAGGATGACCCTAGGCTACCACCACAAAATGAGAGAATTCAATGTCCAGTGCCCTGGGTGTCCCTCTCAAGGAAAGGGACAATGTCTTCCTTTATTAACTAAAGCATCCACTGTATTTACAAGTTGAATGCACACTTGTGTTTTTCTGTCTCAGATGCCTGGGTAAAACATGATTCAATTAACTTAAGAAAGCAAAAACAAATCTAACAACAACAACACACAGTATTCCTAAGAGTCACTTCTAATTTTTCCACTCTTGTCTTCTCCAACATAATCACTCTCCAGATCTTGCGAGAAAAAGGAAAAACAAAAAGCCTTACCTGATATCTGCTGGTCTTCTATCACTTGCACAGATTTGGGCTAAGAACTTTATGGACATTAATCTCCTCTTAGAATTTCTCTCAATCTGTGTTTTCCAGTTTCTCTATGCCCCATCTCTCAATGTCCCCTCAACCCAAATTGCAATAACTTTGCAATAGGTCATTTCTGCTGCCCAAATATTTTTCCACACTCTAAATGAATAAAGCGTACAAAGAAATATAAACTTTTAAATTTAAATATTATCTATCACACTAACTATATAAAGAGAAACAATACAGGTTTATAGATTTTGCTGGAGTGGAAATTATTAGCTATTCCTTAAAATAAATTTCAAATTTCCTACTAAGCCATCCAATGCCACACAATGGAGAACCAACCGGATCACTGTCATTGTCCCTTCTAACTCTGATTGTCTCTAGCCCTGTGGGTGACAGGTTTGTAGTCAGCTTAGTCATTCATTTTTTCCAATTGCTATTTGGAATGCCTTTAGAAGTCATTTTTTCACTTCGAACATCTTCTCTTTTTGTGACCTGCCTAACGCTTAGTTCTCGTCAAGCAGCTTCAGGTGTTACCTTTCTCCCATTTATTCTCTTCGCACTTTTACCACTGGCCTTAATCAGATAACAAAATGCCTGTGAAAGAGGTGGACAGTGCCAAAGGGAGGATCAGCGACTTACTCCAAAGCTGTAGGCATTTCAAGGTGGTAGCAGCAGGGCCCGCCGCTGGTGTGGGGCGCTGTTGAGCGTGAGGTCCTGCCTGGCTGCAAAGGAGACAACCACGAAGATGGCCTTGGGGTGAAACACTTCCAGCAGGTTAGTGAAGGTATTTGAAGCCACTTAGCTGAAGGCCTCACAGTGCACAGGGTAGACCAGGGTCTCAGCCCTGCTGCCTTCCAGGCAGCTACTGTGGTCCCTGTTGGGGGTTTCCAGGGTCCCCATCCATGACACAGAATGACTGTGTTAAGCATGGAGAACTAGAAAATCAACTCAGTGATTTTCAGAGTGTTTCTGTGAACTCACTCACACATGTGCTTGTTTTGGTTGGAGTGAATTGACCCCAGAGTCTTACTTCTTTTTTGCATAAATTTTAGAATTTTACATATCTGTTCATTTTTAATTTCATTGCATTGTCTGTTTCCTCGTTCTCTGCCTCATCTGCTGGGCTGTTCCTTACTCCTCATGGAAGGATTCCTGGAATAGTACCAGGATTTGAATTTTCACCAGTGTATCAAATAAGCTAAGCTAAACAGTTGTCCTCGCGGAGAGATAGCCTTCCATGAGGAGCTTAGACCCTCATTAGCCTTTTGACTTATTTTGCTGTACCTTGACAGTTCTGACAACAGATGAAAAGCTGAAGAGTGAGAAAGCAAAGGGCTGGCCAGATAGCGCACCAGATTAAGGTGCCTGCCTAGGCAGACTCAGGGGTTGGAAGTTTGATGCCCAGCCTGCCGTGCTGGCTTTCCCCCCAGGGTGAGCTGAGATGGTGATTGAGACTGGGCATGGTGGAGCACATTTGTAGTCCCAGTACTTGGGAGGTTGTAAACAGGGGAATCACTACAAGTCTGATCTGTGCAGTAAGACCCTGTAGACCCTGCACTAAATAAAAAATAAAGAAAAAAGAGTGAGAAAGCACAGCCTCACCCTAACCACCTTGAATGACAAGGAAGATGTACTGCTTCTATTCCCATTGCACTGGGAAGATCTAATTCTCAAGACCCTGTAGGATGCAACAGAATTGGGGAAATGACTAAATGTGCACTTTCCAAACGCAATCTTTTGGCTCTTTTGTAGCTTTACTGCTTCAAAGGCTCACTGCTCTCTCTGTCTTTCTCCAGGAGCAGGGAAAGTTTGGCTGGCCCCACAGTTCAGGCAGTGAGCCTCACTCTTCAACATCATCTTTGCTGGGCATCATTAACTTTGGACCCCAAGGCTTCCACACTCTAACCTTCTTCATGGACCGAAACGCTGGTTTCTTAGTACGTGCCATGCGTTCTTCTTCATGGAAAGTAGATCTTAATTTCACCTCTGATCAAGTCACTGAGGCCATAAGGATGAGATGTATGAGTGGCTTAGACCTATCAGGTCTAATCCTTGAAGTAGAAATCGAGTCTATTTGGACCCAAGTAGGGCCAGAGATACAGCTCAGTGACACAGCAACTGTCTGGTAAGTGCAAGGTCATGAGTTCAATTTTGGGCCCTCCTCAAAAACTTTAATAATTGTACACAAAGTAGAGATGATTTGTTTCCTAAGAAATGGCAAGATGAGGCAAGTGAATGCTGACCCTTCAAAGCATCACTTTTTCCTCTCCTAGCACTGCCCCTAGTCTCTTCTACATTATCACTGGTGGTTACTGCTCTCTTCTGGTAGTCTATGAACTTTCTCATATCTCATTCACATTTGTGCCCTAACTAGGTTTGGGAAATTTAGCACAGTAACAATTCAGAGAAATATTTGTCCAGTGGATTTCTAACCCTAAGGAAAAATGACAGAAACAAGTGGATGTTTTTGCCCCTGGACTTCCCCTTTAACACAGCTGGGCATTGTAGTTTTTTCTTACGTTAGTTTGTCCATTCTTACTCTTCTTTGTCTTCCCTGACTTTATCTTAAGCTTTTCAAATGAGAAACTAAACTTGCAATTCATTTTTTTCTTGAAGAGAGCACAATCAAATTAAAACAGAAAAAAATTGCAAGCAACACAGAATTTCACGTAACAAAGTGATATGAATTTCGCAGTGTTTGTTGTAATACATAGTGTTGTCTTCCAACCGGTTATTCATATTATCAGGCATATAAAATTGGAAGAAGAAAGAAATGAAGAAGAGAAAAAGTACTAACAATGGTAAAAAAAAAAGGAGATGAAACAATTGAAAGTATTAGCTGCTTTTTCCGTAGGCCACCAGAAATGCACAGTACAGTTGTCCAAACCCTCCTGCTTACACATATAGATAAATCTTTCCCCTGCTCCCTCTCCTATCTTTCTCACAATTCAGACTGCTGAATGGGGGAACTGTTAAGAAAGTCTTGGTCATAGCATGGCTACTCACCAGAGCATGGTGGCTTCCAGCTGGATGGGTGGGTGGAGCTTCTGTTACTCCAGCCCTTCCATGTGCGGGGACTGTGACACTGGCGCCATGACAACCTATTGAAAATATCCTGAGACCAAGCAGAAAATATTTGATTTGGGTTCAGAAGAGTCAAACGCAGCTGTTTGGGATTTGCTCATTGGTGTTTTATCCACCCTAATTGCTACTGAAAACAGTTTGCAATTCATTGGAGGGTTCTTTACATATGCCCTAAAGTATATGTGGCATTTCATTGGAAAACCATCAAATAAAGACTTCCAGGCCATGTAAAGGTCCCCTCCTCAGTGCCAGCTCTGAACCATACGCCTCCATGGCTTTGCTCGAAATAAATGTTGATCCTTGAAGATTCCTGCTATAGAGAAATCCTTCTTGCCACATTTCTAGAAGAGGAACCTCAAGGGTCTGCTGGCTTTGCTAAGAGGATGAGGGGCAGGCAGCTCCTTGTTTTAGTATCTGTCCTCTAAGCTACTAGTGTTGGAATAAGATTTTTCCTAAAATTCGCTATTCAGCTTGTCAGGAAGAACAAGATCCCAGAGAAGAGGAGCTTTCTTCTTGTATAAAGGAAATAGTTAACGAAGGGAAATAAGAAAGCAAAAACAAATAAGGGGAGAAGAAAAGAACAGCAAGAGGTAGACGAGCAGGGAAAAAGGAAGGGAACTGAGATGGAGGAAGGAAGAAAGAAGAAAGCAATGATCGCTCTAATGTATATTTATATTTCCCGTAGGACAAGATTGGGAGAGTTCCTCAGAGAACGCACCCAAAAGATTATCTCCATATTTAGGTCTTTATCCCATTATCTTTTTTGGAGAAAAACAAGAGCAACTTCTTTCTTCTCGAATAAATGTGTCCATTGCTACTAAGTTGAACACAAAAGATGCTTTCTGTAGGAGCACTTGCATCGCCCAAGTCAGACGTGCATGGCCGGTGCGGGTGTTGTGTGCATACAGGGTGGCAAAGGACACTTCCTTAGGCTGACTCCACACCAGCTATGGGCCTTCCTTTCTATTTCTTCTTATGGACAAAAACTGTCTGTATCAATGTAAGGAGAAGGAAGAGAGCTGGGAGAGAAGGCTGGAAAAAACTAGCAATGGGAAAAAAAAAAAAACTGGAGAGCCAGCCTGGCACCAAAAATATAATTTAGTGTGCAGGTATTTGATTTGATAGAAAACCTGCATTGATTTAAAAAAATAGGTTCTTGACAAGGTCGTAATTCATTGAGAGAGGCCAAGCCCGCAGCTTAAGTTTGACATCTCCCTCCAACCTAAACCATAACTGGTTTTAGGTGATCCCCCGTGAGGGTAGTATGTTGCAGCTGGCAAAAAAATAAACACTCCTGAGCCTTGTGCTAACAGAATTTTTTGCTCCCCCCTCCTTTTTTGATTTACACCATGAGCTAAGGAAAACAGTTACATATTTGTGAGTTCCAGTTTTGTTTGGCCTTTGCAAGCTAGCAGGATTGGTGCCCCGCTGAGGGAGGGAGACGGCGCAGAAGCTGTAACAGCTTGGAAAGGAGCAGGCTGAGTAGAAAAGGCAGTGGGTGGGGCTTGGGGGAATGGCTAGGGAGGAGGAAGAGACAAGGAGAGTGTCTGATGTGCACGCTTCTGCCCTTCTGTTCTCTGCCTAAGGGCCACCGGAGGCTGGACTGAGAGCCAGATTCCTTTAGAACTCAAGGCTTGAGAATGATTGGCTGCATTTCTTTCCCCACGTGGCAGCATGTCATTCCAAGAACATGGAGCATTGGTTCTTTTCCTTCTTCCTTTCCTGCATGGCAGCATCAAGTCAAGTTGGGCAAATGCAGAGGAGCCAGCAAGCAGGTCTTTCTTTCCTTTGACACTTTTCCTGTTTGTCTACCTGGCTCCACCTCTGGCAAGGAAGGGGAGTGTCTGATCAGAATATGGAGCATTCTTGGTCTTTATTTTGTGGAAAATATGTTCCTGGCGAGTTTAGGAGCTCAGAGAGGTATCATATCGCTAGGTCATGGGATCATGCAGGATAATCGACCTCAGGTTTAGATCCTGGATTTTCGCCTGTCCACTGGGCTTCACACTACTACACGACCATTGCCACTCCATTGAAGAAATGAAAACAAACAAACAAACAAACAAAAAGCAATTACTAAATGGAGTGGGGCGTCTGATACCCATGCCGAATGATGAAACATAAAGGGAGCATACAGGGACTATGGAATCCACAGGAAGGTTTACCTTGTAAGACACCAGTGTTGGTTTATTAGTTTGGAGAAATATCACAGTTATGCATGATGATTAAACATAGAGGAAACTGGGCAAGCAATAGGCAAGATTGTTATGCTTTCAGCTTTTCTATAAATCTAAAGATATGTGAAAATTAATTTGACATTTTTCTAGTGTTGGGGATTGAATCCAGGGCCTTAGTAATAAGCTACACCTCCAGCTCTCTTTTTATGTTATTTCCATCTTATTTATTTATTTATTTATTTATTTGGCACAGGATCTTGCTACACAGCTCAGACATTGTGATCTTCCCGTCTCGACCTCCCCAGCATGGGATCACAAGCATGCACCATCACACCCAGTTTCAGGGCCAGCATGGTGCGCTGTGTTTTTATTTTGAATCAGGATCTTGTTTAGTTATGACACTGCCCAGGCTGGGCTAGAACTTGGGAGTCTCTTGCCTGTGCCCTTGGATTACAAACACGAAGTACAATGTCTGGCTTTGAATCTACTTTACAACAGAAACAGCGAGAAGCAAAAGCGTGTTACTTTTTTTTCCTAGGAGTTTCTGTTAGGACATTTCTTCACCACGGATTCCACCAAGAGGATGGAATTTGCCGATTACTTTCAACAACTAAAATAGTATGGTGTGGTGCCTTCCACATACACACCACAGGGGGTATAAAAGGTCCAACAGGAAGATTTGGTCAAATGCAGAGAGAGAACTTTTTGTTGGTTGAGGCACAGAGATGAGAACTTTGTCATTTTTATCTCTAGAAGAGGAAAAGGGCATTTCATTAATGAACACCAATTTACAGACAGGGGAATTTAAGGGGTTGAGTCTACTTCTTATTTATTTATTTATTTTTAGTTTTTTACAGAAATACGAGAGTAGTAGTTTTCATCCTCAAGGGAACCCTACCCTAACCTGAATGTTTCTTGAAAAACATAAATAAGATCTTTTCTCCTGGGGCTGGAGAGATGGCTCAGTAGAATAAGTGCTTCCCTGGAAAGCATGAGGGCCTGAGTTCAATCCCAGTTCTGCAAAAAAAGAAAAAGAACAAAAGATCTTCCCTTCTGAATATGCAGTCCAACTTCTGTGCATCAACTGCAGTCATGGTTTACTGCCCATGTACTTGCCAGAACCTCTACATTACCTTCATTCTTACATCATCCTTTCTTGTGTATGTACTTGTCACATTGTGTAAACACACTTTCTCTGGTTTGCTTCTTTCATCTTTTCTATCCATGGCATATATCACTAAAAAAGATGACTTCATAGGAGGCAGATGACTCCAGAATAATGTGCATAATCATTTGGTTCGCATATGGTCTCCATGACAACGTGAAAACACAAATGCCTTCTGCAGAGAAAATAAGAAACAACACCATGATGGTCTACAACATGAAGCTAACTCAATACTTCAACCAATTTTCTTTTTCCTCTTACCATTTTGTTACCATAAGTACTTGATGATGCAAGTGGGCTGCCCTTTAAAATACACACACAGACAGAGAAATGGATATCTTTTCCATCCCATTTGTCTCCTCCTCAGACACAACCACTGATTCACCGGTCTCTGGACAGGCAGCAGCCACCACAGCAGCAGGGGCGCCTGTGAACCCGAGTATAGCAAAGTTCTAGTGTAATAGTGTATTGAATGTTTTCTTTGGCTGCATGACTCTCTCAAATCCCCCTTTCAACTAACATTTTTAAGATGTAGAAAGACATTCATATGGAGATAAATTCAAGGCTCTTCATGAAAGTGAGCACACCTTGTACAGAGAATTCTGCATTCAGTCCAGTCTCTGCTTCATTCAGTGCCCCTTTATTTTGATAATTGTGATGACATGAAAGTTCTAGCCACTGCCTGCCTTCTAGCAGCTCGCAATTTGACTCTGAAGTAAAGCAGGAAATGTATGTACATATGAGAGTGGGCATCAGACACCCTTTTATAACTATTCATTTTTTGACTAATGTTTATAATCCCTCTTTTGCAAAAAAAAAAAATGGAATTAATTGAAACTTATCATTAGCATCTCAGAGAGTACATTCTACTTAAAAAATTAGTTTCTGGGATCAAGCTGTGATGCAGAAGAAAATCTAGTCAGATCTGGAACTCATTGCATGACTGCAACATAGCCTCACCGCTGGTACTCCTGTGCCCTTTCTATATAAAATAAAGACAGTAGTGACATTGATTCAATAGCAGAATTCATAAAAGGCACCCAGAGCAAAACCCCAAAGACAATAGATGCTCAAATGATGTCACGGTGAGATAATTACTCATACGGCCATTAGGCATCCTACAAATTGTGCTTCACACCAGTTTACATTCTAATCAAGAAAAGACCGAATGAAGTGCCTACTTGCATGGACTTTATATTTCCTTCATAGAGTCAAATCAAAGAAAAGAAAATAGATACGCTACTACTCCACTTCAGGGCTATGAAGAAAAAGAAGCCAGGATCAGGCATGCTGTCTCAGGTAGTAGGGCCAGGGAAGAGCTTTCCTAGATGACAGCTGAGTAGAATTCCTGGTGAAAGTTATGGATGTTGAAGCTATTGAATAATCTAAGGATGCTTATTCAAAGGAGAGGATGGAGACAGTATTGCATCACGGAGAAGTGCAGTGTTCTCTGGCTGATCGCTAATCCAGCTCTCAGACGCTGATGGTCATGTTAGCGCTGGAGTGTGGTTGGCACTTCCATGGAGCATCCATGGTGCTTTGCGGCTAAAACAGAGGAACATCTGGAAATATTAGAGGAGGTGAAGCCCAAGAGGGAGAAGCACACGGACCTGGTAAGTGCGGGCAAAGTCTTTGGACCGTCCTGTAAGTGAGATGGAAGAAGTCACCTGAGGGCTTGAGAAATGGGTAGAGGGGGTCAGATCTGAATATCATAAATAAAAATCTGGGCAGGAAACTGGTTGGGGTTGGTGGAAGCAGGGAGAGTCGTGGAGACTGGCCATCAATTCAGGACAGGGGTGGTCATGGCCGGCCTAGGCCTTCGTGGAAGGGATGGCAAGATCTTATTTGGGATTTAAGGTAGAAACAGTTGTTTGAGGTACAAACAACTGATCTACATTTTTAAATTGTATCATTTTCCCCCTGTATTTTAGGAAAGGGTCTTCAGGGTGTTCAGGGTCTTGCTACTAGATTGGACTCATAGTGATTCTCCTGTTTACAGCCTCCCAAGAGCTGGGATTACAGGCTTGCATCACCATGACCAGTCTTTTAAATAGTATCTTTAACCCTCTACTTTTCAGTATTATGTTTGCCTCATGTAAAATCTCAGTTAGTGAATACTGTACTTTTAAATGACTTAAGGTTTTTCTGGAAACTTCTTGTACCAGAGAACGCAGATGTGCTACCTCAGGGTGTGTACCATACCAACACTGTGTGGATCATGCTAGAAGCCCACGAGAGCAGACTGAATTTGCTTCTTTGCCTCTTAGCCAGTGATGCTGAGTTAACAAGAAATAAGTGATGGACAATATAAAAGCATTGCTCCTGTTGTTCTTCTTAATTTTTTTAAACTCAACAAAAATGCAATACAATAAATAAGAACAAAAAGTTGAAGTCCTCCAAATAACCCACCTTTTACTCCAGTGTAGCCACAGTGGATTGCTGTGTGTTTTATCACTCAAAGGTACTTATCAAGAGTGTGGATAAGGAAGAATATCTGAGGCAGGGGAGAAAGCAGGGTTTATTGTTGTTTTAAAATTATATTGCTAAGGATGAGTGAATGGGCTAAATCATGAAGTTATGGGGATCAGCTAAGATTGAAATGGTGGAGTCTTGTGAAGGCAAAGGCAAAAGTGGAGGAAAATGAGATCTTGATTCAGAGAAGTTGTGAGATAAAAGCTCTGATAGATTGGTCATGTCTGCGACAATTGCCTTGTAAGTGGTACGTATTGTTACTCGGTGAGCCCTTTCATCACGTAATATATGATTAGCACATCTTCAGGCTACATAAGTACATTCAAGTTAATTTTTAGCACTTCAGATATTGAGCATGGGATCTCTCTTTTCTTATGAACGTGATGAGAAATAAAGACTCGACATAGACATCATTGTTTTGTTGTAGTTACACAGTTTTTATAGATGTGTTTTCTTTTCCTTTTCATGTGCTTTTTCAACCTGGAGTCATCATGTGTTGCTTGCCCAGGGTCTACATGACTATGTGTGAAATTACGCTGGATAGTGCAATGTGATGAGTTGAAGATAAGCTCCCGATTTCCCACTTAGCTATCTAAGCATTCTTTTTTTTATTATCATTAATCTTATTGAGAAACAAATAGCAATGAGACAGTTCCAAAACAAGTTAGTAGCACAGTTGTAATACTTAATACATTGCTTATTGTTGTCTTTGTAGGAGTTATTCATAGTACAAGATGCAGACATGATATCTTGTCCAAACACTTAGTACAAATCTTTCTTCTCACTGAATTAAGAGAACGTAATCGTTCTTGATCATTCATTCATCTGTAAATTTAGCACTTACTTAAGGGCTAGTCAAAGATGAAGAAATAGGATTTTTAATCTGATGGACTTTCTCAGGGTAAAGTGGGGGAGGCTACTAATCACTCAAGCAAGCCGACAAGCAGTACCATGGCAGGAGAAGAGGAATGAAGGAAGAAAGGTGCAAGAACTATAAATGCGGGGATAAGGCAGGAATACGCAGTACCCCATCCATCCATGGTTTCATTTTCTGTGGTTGGGATTACATGAGGTCACCAATAGGTTGGATACTTTAGAGTTGCAAAAATGTCAATTATTTTTTCTTTTTTGTATCTTAGGAAAGGGTCTACAGGGTGTTCAGGGTCTCACTACTAGATCAGACTCGTAGTGATCCGCCTGTTTACAGCCTCCCAAGAGCTGNGATTACAGGCACGCACCACCACACCCAGTCTCAATTGCAGTCTCTGTGTGACCCAGGGGCGGGGCCAGCACGGCAGGCCGGGATCAAACCCCTGGCCCCTGCATCTGCTTGCAGGCGCTTTAATCCGCTGAGCTATTGGGCTGGCCCTTCAATTATAAATTTTGAACAGTGCACTGTGTAGTATTATATCTCAAGCCATCTCCTGCCATGAATCCTGCTCCATCTTCTCCCCATATGAATCCTTTTGGTATGGGCATGTGTGTTGTGCATGCGTCACCCCCGGTAGTTATCTGGCAGTTATCTCTGTGGTTGTCATAGCAGCTCTCCTAGTATCACTGCACTTGTGGTCGTGGATCCTTTCCTAGACTTAACCACGGTGCTAAAGCACAAGAAGAGTGATGCTCGCAGTTCTAATATTCCACAGAGAAGTTATAACATGCTTCCTTTAGTTGAGAAGGTGGAGGCCCTTGTGTTTATAAGATGAAAGCGGTATGCTAAGGTAGCTAAATTCTACAGAAAGAACAAATAAATCCTCTACCTGAGTTTGTTAAGAAATGGCCTTAGTAGATGACAAATGTGTTAGTGTCAAGAGGGCTTTAAATTTTAGGGTTAGTACTTTCCATGTTTGTAGGTATTTACCCGGAAGGCCTGGACCACAGCCATCTGGGGTGGGGATGCTGCTATGTATTGCCAAGGCAATGCCCCTCCAAGGAATTGGCTTTTTAACTTGGGATTGAAAGAGGTGAATCTATCAACTATGGCCAGAATACACAGATGAATATATACGGTAGACATCAAGTCAGGCAAAGTAGGTGACGTGTTTAGGAAGCTACAGTGAGAAATTTAGAGTGGGGCAGAGCGAGCCATAGGATCTTGCCTCCTATGCCAAGAATCAGGCAGTTGTGTGGTAGATCACTTGGCGTGCTCATGGCACCGATGTTAGCACAATCTGTGGGACACTTCTGAGAGAAAAAGCAGATGCCAGGACACTCCAGCACAAGCTGGAATCACTTCTGGCATGCTTGAAATCATGGTCACCTAAAAAAGAACCTTAGATTTTATTTGCAGTGTAGTGCAAAGCTGTGACTGGATTTTCTATTGTGATACATAGTTTATGTAGACATTCAGATACGTTCTACAGTCCTGAGGTAGGTCTTCCACTTGTGAACAAGTTGTATTCCTGAAAAACTGTGCTGAAGTCAGATTCCTCTGCAAGCCAATGCAATGAGTCCTATACAGAACACCTGTGGTCATGGATTCTTTCCTTGACTTGAGAATGGTCCCAAAGCACAAGAAGAGTGACGCTGGCAATTTCAATATTCCAGAGAGAAGTCATAAAGTGCTTCCTTTAGTTAAAAGGTGGAGGCCCTTGTGTTTATAAGATTAAAACAGTATGCTAAGGTAGCTAAAATCTACAATAAGAACAAATAAATCCTCTACCTGATTATTCATTAATCTGTAAATTTGTTATTAGTAGTGAAGGACTTCCGTTCACATGTTCAGCTGTATTGTTGACCTCCACCCACTAGAGGTCAGTAGAAACCCCTACCCCTACTCCTGGCAAGCAAATATGTCCCTTAACCATAAGAGATATGGTATGATATTAAATTCTTTCCTAATTGATGACCACTAAACAGTGACTAATTTATTGTATGTAAACTATATGTCGGTTTCTCTCCTAAAGGCTTTTGTATTTATCAACGATTTACTCTACAAAGTCCCTAAAAAGATGAGAAAAGATTTGTTTGTTTCTCAGAAGAAGAAACTCAAATCCAAATATTGTAAGTGTATTTCTCAAGATGTCATAACTTGCAATCAGATGATGCAGACAGAATTAATTGCCAGTGAGCTCCTGGCTTCCCACTGTCAGCCTTTTCCCTATCTATTCCCTCCTCAGCAGATAGATGTGCAGTGCCACGTAGGTCATATTCTGATTAGGGCAATGTGCCAGGACTTTAGGACTTCCATACTGAGGTACCTTCAAGTAATTCAATTCTTTAAAGTTATACAAAGTTAGGGTTCATATTTCTAAACAGTACTATGAAAATGAAGCTTAAGGAATAGTGTGACTCAGGGTTTATACCTTCATAAAACTTCAAGAGCTCATAGAGACCAATGTGATTATTGGGAAAATTATTCTATTATTTAAACAGAGGGAAAATATTCTTATATTTGACAAGTGCCTTGAGATATATGTACTACTAGCTTCTGGTCCCTTAATTACAGGCCAAGGTAAAACCGCTATGAGAGGATCTTGAAAGGAAGTGCCATCATTCATACCTAAAAAGACATTTCGGCAGGCTCTGGCTTCAGGGAAAAGTTCTTGCTTTGAAGCCTACTTCCTCCCTGATGTGTGCTTCTTTAAGAAAACAGGCCTTTCTCTCTGTTGTTGACTAAATATTGTCTGAAATGCAAGAGAATCAAATGTTTAAAAGCCTACCTTGAGTAAATAATATAAAGAGCATGACCATGACCATACACTAATGTTGTTGAACCCTACTTTTGTGTTAGTTACAAGCTCCATGCATGTGGGAAAGCTGATTATGTGTCTTCCTTCCTGTGTCTCAGATGCTTCTGTGTGTGTGCTCGTAAGTGGTGCACTCTCTGGCCGTGTCTATAAGACATTGCTCCTCCTGTGTGCTGGCCTTCTCTACAAAGCAAATTGTGTTTTCATTGTAGAGTAAGCTAGTTGCTCGAAACTGAAATGCATACTCAAAAACATTACAACAAATTAATTTACCTCCTCAAATCAGCACTTGAAGCCCAGAAGTGAAAAAAAAAAAAAAAGGGAAAGAGGAAAGAAGGAGAAAGGGAGGGAAGGAAAGAAGGAGAGGGAGAGGAGGAGGAAGAAATATCATGAACTATTGGCATGAATTTCTGTGGTATGTTGCATATATATATATGCACATTGTCATTAAGACTAGATTGTGTAACCTGAATAAAGCTATGGAAAGGGTAATTTCAACTTTTTTTGTCTGCATATTCTTACTTCTAGTAATTTTTTTCTTCCAGCTTATGACACTGAAATTAATCATTTAGGAAATATGCTTAGGGGAATGAAAGTCACGTAGGCACTTCTTTGGTAAATTAATAATTTTACCAAGGGGGAGAAATTGAGGACAATGGAGTTAAATGCTTCTTGGAATGCTGTAACATTTGTGCTCCTTGGAGGCATGCTTAACACTCTTCAAAACTTCCGGTTTTGGAATTTGTATTTTTTTTTTTTTCCATAGGATTCAAGGTAACGGTGGGCAATCTCCACAATGCTTTCTCTCTGAGGTGAATGCTTTGGTTCTTCGTCAGTCTAGAAACTCTCAGAGTGGGGTTCCCCAGGTCAGCCTCTCCACCATCAGCAAAGAACTTGTTAGAACTGTACACCCTCAAGTCCCACCCAGGAAGAAACATTTTCACCAGGTGTCCAAGGGAATGTGTGCCCGGCCATAGCTGGGCAGAAGTGGCATGGAGGATGTGCTGTGTGGAAGAGACGGGTCTATTGCTAGGGCATGTGTCCAGATCCTTGCCCCCCGCCTCCTGTACTCAGTGGAGGGGCTGGAGGGTGGTGATTGGAACGTGGGTATGTGATACTCCTCATTAGATTAATTTACCGATGGGTCTAGAGCCACCTATGATATTTACAAGTCAAATCTGGTGGGAAGAGAAGAGTCCCTGTGGGTGTGGACAAAAGGATACACATCTCTCCTCCTCCTTTGAACTTCCTGATTCCTACCATCATACCAAGAACTGTTTCTCCTCTGCAAGGCCTCTCTGCTACATCACCCAGCCTTGGAAACAGCTGAATACAGATGGAAACCTCGCTAAACCTTTAACTTGTGGGTGTTAGTATTTTTCCCAACAACAAGAAAGCAACTAAGACATCTACACATTTTATCTGGGACTGATGTCTATGGTTGTAAATTTTATTTATATATTTTCTCTGTATGGTACTTTTCTGGCCTTCAGCTCTAAGAGGAATTAAAGGGTAAACTCATCCAATCTTAGGGAGAAAGTGATTCTAGTGAACACAGCTGGTTACATCTACCCACTTTCATTTCCTAAGGATTCCTGATTCATCTTTGTCCGCTCCTCCTCAAGGAAACCAGCCTGTTTGGGGGGAAGGTGCAGCTCCCTCAGCGCAAGAGCTGAGTCCCAGTTTGTTAAACCAATCAGGTCCCTCAGCGCAAGAGCTGAGTCCCAGTTTGTTAAACCAATCAGGTGAGGTGCAAATGTGGGCATATAACTGAAGCCAACCAGTCAGAACACGCTTTGGTATCCTTTGGAATTCTGGGTAAGGCACACTCTTCTGTCTAAATAGCATGAAGAATCATGCGGCTTTGTAGCCACTGGAAAACGTCCATGATCATGGGCTATGAGTGTGGCAATAGAGGGGAGTTGGGCTTGGGATAAAGTAGGCAGGGTGAGGCGAGCGAAGGCAAAATGTCCTCCATGGGACTTTCTTTTCTTTCTTTTTTTTTTTTATGCATTTGGTTGTTTCAGGGTCTCACTGCACAGCGCAGACTCATGGTGATCCTCCTACTTTCAGCCCTCCCAGTGCTGGGCTTATTAGACGTGCACCACTACACCTGGACTATGTATGGCCTGCTCAGCTTGCGCTGTTGGTGAGGCTGATGTGGCATTTGTGGCACTGGGGATTGAACCATGGTCCCTGCTCCTGCCTAAGCAGGCACATTAGCCTGTGAAGTTATCTCATTGATCCCCTTAATGGCACTTTCTGTCTGCTGGTTCATTGATGCTGAACCCCCCCCTCTTTAATTGGCTTCTTCTTACAGAGAGGGTGGCACTAGCAGGATTGAAGTCATGCTGGATTTGCTAAAAGTTGTCCTGAGAAATCCAGATTTACACCTGACCTTGGAGGGGCTGGATAGCCTCAGAGGATGGGCTGATGGCTTCCCATAATGGATACATGCGTCTTAGAGGGATGACCAAGAATATTTTAGGAGGGCAATGTGGTAAAAGACAATATCCTGTGTATAAGCTGAAAGAAAAGATAGATACTTTCTCCTTTTTAATCATAAAAAGGATGGATGGTTCTTAAAGGCTGAAGATAGCCAGAAAAGTTGGGCTACGTATGCCTGTTACCTTGGCTATGCAATATTTGGCACATGTAAGAAAATGAATCAGACTTAAATTCATCTCGTCCTCCAAATCCCTGCATCCCATTATAGCTTCGGCAACACTGGAAAAAGAGGGTGGGTGAGATTAACGTCAGTCTCTGCTGCTACAGCTGTTCCCGAGAGAGTAACTACTCACCATTTTTTTTTTTCCTA
>NDGM011176165.1:0-33684 GCA_002564305.1 Octomys mimax | reverse complement strand
TACATTCTCTTAATAGAGGGATTTGTTCTAATAGTGTTTGTAAATAGGATATCATGTCTGCATGTTCTATAGCAAATAACCACTAGGAAGAGAGTATGCAATGTGTTAATTATTGGAACCATCTTACCAATTTGATTTGAAACTGTCTCGTTGCTATTTGTTTCTCAATAAAATTATGGGGGGAAAAAAAGACAGGATTAGAGGCCTTGTACTTAGAGATGGGCTCGAGTTGCATAGCACACACCACGTTGATGGGCAGAATCATGGTCTCAGAGTTGAGACCATCCTTCCACCTACCACTAAATAGCACCACTGAGGCTCTATTTCAAGCAATCTTTCTCCTCTTCTTTCACCTCAAGTTTGAGATGCACGTGAGAACATTAGCCGACACATACTTGCCAATCTTGGTCATTCAGAGCAGATTGAAGCAACTAAATCCTGAAAGCTCAGTGTGTGCAAGCTTTCAAAAGTGGCAGAAGAGAGATGATCAGGGCCCACAACCAACCATGTCCATATAATCGTCATCCCATGTGCATTTGCAGAGGTCAAAATGGCAAAATTACACTGGATATTTGCAAACAAAGCTAAAGAGAAGGATTTTTGCTTCAACTCCTAAAAAGTAAGGGCCATGGGCAGCCAATTGATCAGATGGCCTTCACCCTTACCATTAGAGTACAGCAAAACAAGTATCACACACAGCTCTAACCACCACTATGGATGATGGGAGCCTTGGCATAGTCGTTAAGCCTGGTGTTCAACCCAGTCCTGCTCATGAACTGGACACTGCAGGAAACATTACTGCTCGATACCCATTCTCCCTTCTTGACTGTCTCTTTAGAGGATACTGGGGAAAATCTGGGATGTTCTACCAGAATTCACTAGGATTCATCGAATCAAGAGAGGTGGAAATGTCAAGGACACTATTAAGCCTATCACTATAAAAGTAAATGCTTCATTTTCAACAGCTTTTAAGTTTTAAAACGAGGAATGCAGCTTTATATCGCCTCCAGCAGCACAGTTAAGATTGTGCTGCTACAGATTGTATTGTACCACACTGCTGTATCCTGTAGTGAATTTCAACACTGAACTTGCACGCTTGCCTCATTCTCAGGAAGGGAAGAGATAGCTGGTGTTTCCCCCACTATTTTCCACACATTTTCCCCTCATTTTCATAACAGGAAATAAGCATGCATTACCATAAGCTTTGGTCAGAACAGTAAGGTTTTTAAAGGGAAAATTTCAGTGTAACAAGAATCCAAGGGGAGTGGACAAGGCACTTCTTGCTGTGTGGGAATCCTAGGGCTGCCTGCCTACCTGGCATGTAGTCAGCCCCCTCCCATTCCTTCCTAAGGCAGATGTCTGAAGACTAGATATACACTGGGGCTGTGGAAGGTGAATGATCTGCAGTAACAAGTAGCTATGCATGGAGAGGTCTTTAAACTAGAGGTGCAGCTCTCCCCATGCCCCAAGGTAGCTTAGGGCCTGGAACACCAAGGTACCAAGGCTCTTCCGTGGGATCAGACTATATCAATGCAAACCTTTGTAAGAACATAGCAATAAGAAGCAAGGCAAAGCTTCTACAATTGTTACAAAAGGTCCTTGTTGGCTTCTGACATTAAAAACCACAATGAAAGGGAAGGGAAGCCATAGAATATTAAAAGGCACCATCCTATAAGGTCAATTATCACACCTGCTCAGACATCATGACTAGCAAGTGGCTGCATGGCAAGGGTTGTCATTACCCAGGAGGACTCAGGAGGAACTACATTAACCTAAGCATTAGATATCCCAGCCTCTTTTCAGCCCATCCTGGAGTCAGCTACCACTGTACTTCTCTCAGTCAGTAGAATCTAAATGAGTAAGTAGGTAGACCAGAAATTCAAACAATCTACTGGCATCCCTATTTTTCCTGCTGACATATCCCGATTTTGCAAAACATTCATTAATGGACATTACTATTACTCAGCCATACTAGATGAAATCATGAACATCTGTAAAAGTTTCTACTACTGATTTTAAGGACCATTCTTCCTTGCCACTTCCAGTGGAGAAAGTGCACCTGTGTGAGGGGAAAACAGTATAGTTAACTTTTGCTTTCTGCCAAGAATTCTTTCTCCTGTTTCCAATACAAGTTGTATGCATGCAATTTTGGCAGTAGAGGCACACAAGTTCATCAACATACACCAACTCTTACAGAAAAAAGTCTGAATCATCACTTAATGTGCTCCAGTCTTAACTATATACATTTGGCATTTTTATTCTTTTTAGAGAGAATTTTCAGAAGAGATTAGGTGCTTCACTAGCAATAACCTCTAATTACATATGTAAGGTCAAGATGCAGGCCTTGGGCCGGGGAGATGGCTCAGTGGAATAAGTGCTTGCCTGGCAAACACCCCTAAGGACCTGAGTTCAATCCCTGGTTCTGGAAAAAAAAAAAAAAAAAAAAAAAGATGCAGGCCTTCATGAAGCATTCAGTGGTGGAGACACAAAACAAGTCCCACTGAGGAGCCACATTTTAAAAACATGGCCTGGGGGGAAATTAACCATGCCAATTATTTGCGGCAGAAACACTGTTTTAATCCAAATGGGGATGAAATGTTTCTCCAGTGCATGGGCTACATTGCATTCATTTGTTCACAAAAGTAGATTGCAGTCAACAGGTAGTGAGCCATGCAGAGCTCTTCACAGAACATGTCACCCTGAGGTGCCCTGACCAACTGGTGGTCAACTTGGCACACCCAGCTGAAGCAATCCAGGGTGGTGTGGGAGCAGACGGCCCCCCTGAGGAGTGATGCCAACAAAATAAAAAGAATTGACAAGTTGTTAGGGAGCCATTGTTCTCCTGGCCTGCTGGCTTTCAAGGAACTTATCATGCTTGCTTCCCTGACGATCTCATGTTCTATCACTGAAGGCGCAAAGGACCTTACTGTTGCCAAAAATGCCTATGGCTCATTTTAGAGGAGCTCTGGTCCTCACTTTGAGCATGACTTTCTGCATCTGGAGGGGGAGATACTACACTTCCCGGTCTTCTGGAGAAGCTCATCATGCTGGCCTTCTGGATGGGAAGTCGACTGTCCTAATCATCAGAGGAGCTTGAGACCTACGGGACTGCACAGTGAGGATCCATGGAACAGTCTTACATGAGACATGGTCCTGGGCACCTGGCCTCCAGTGGGACACACAAGGAGGTGTGGTTATAGGGTCTAGGTCTTCAGCTGCACTCACGTAGCATATTGCCATGAGTGGCTCCCACAGCACGCTACACTTTCTGCACAATTGTAGAATTGCAAAAATAAAAGAACATCCTGCCTTACTCAAAACAGCTGATCAGCCACCCCAGAGGAGATTGGGCATATTCAGAATTCTACAGCTATAGACGGGGTAAGCCATCCTATCTTACAGGTCCTCTACATGAAGCCAAACATCTAGCGCACTATTCCTCCACTTAACTGACCCAGGATGTATTAAATGTATACGGTTCCTCTAATATGATTAGGACATTAAAAATACTTAGAAAAATCCAAGCCTATTCTAGAAAACATTTACTTCCCTTAAGTTACATATACTCACTGTACAATCATTGTGTTTCTGTTTGAGCCACTCTGGTGGACCAGTTTATGTTTTAAAAAACTATTATAGGGCAAAATTTAGAGATATCATAGGCCAACAAATACATACAAACATCCCATGGTTAGTTTGTGAGACACTATTTAAAAAGTATATACCGCTAAAAGGGTACATACCAGCCTTATATCCAGATTCCCTGAGTGTAGGAAACAAAGTGTGGTCTTGCTTTTAAAAGAAACTAATATACACTTTCCAGCAGGGTGGACACACTCTTTCCTACCCATCCTGAAGTTAGTGGAAAAAACCAGGAAGGAATCTGGTCACTGGGTAAGAAGGGTTTGCCAACTATAAAGCCAGAACACAATGCAACGCTTGCAGGTACCCTTAGTTACACGGGGGAAAGGTGCCATCCTCTTCTAAAGAGGACACAACGTTATTTGACTTTCAGTTTCTTACAACTGAACATCCAGCTTCAGATCAACAAAGCAAAGGCATCATCTCAAACCATAATGCATGCTAGCAACTATCACTGTGTCAAGGTCCCTCCCAACCTGGGTAATGACCTTGACCTCTGACCTCCACTCAACCCATAGTCATGCCTCAGGGATTAGATCATAAGGCAAATGGTAGGGGGTTTGACATGCAATGATAAAGCTTCTTTGAGGATATACTTAAGTTTTACTAAACGCTTTTTCTCAGGGTAATATGGCCCTGTGCTAGAGCACAATCACCAACATGAACTCCTCGACTTCCAGGAAGGGTGAACTTGTAAGTTGCAGCTAAGGCTCAAGGCCCACGGCCCACGGCCCGCAAGGGTGTAAGTGCACACTTTCCATTGATCTCAGAGGATAGCACACAGTAAATGTGGGCAGACTTCAATCCTTGTGTCTTTGTTAAATTGCGTAAGTGCATTTTATTTTCCCAAGTTTTGCCTTTGAAGAATTAAAGGCCACCATTTGTTTTAATAAGCAAAAATTTGTTAAAGGTTTAAAATCTCCCAAGAATTCAGAAATGGGCCAGGCTTTTAAGGATCCAGCTTGATTCTGAGTGATAAATTCAAGAATTGGCCTTTGGGGGCCGGGGAGATGGCTCAGTAGGATAAGCGCTTGACTGGCAAACGCAAGGACCCGAGTTCAATCCCCAGTTCTGCGAAAAAAAAAAAAAAAAAAAGAAAAGAAAGAAAGAAAAGAATTGGCCTCTGACCCAAGCAGCAGAACCTCCCAGTAAAGTAACCCAGTATAGTACAGAAGTCCATAATAGCAGTGTGTATTACACAGGACTGGCAATGTAATGTCAGTGGAATACCCATCTCTGACAAAACTAAAAAATGGGGGATATAAATGAAGGACCATTACATATATATATGTATATATATACAAAATAGGCTAGATATACAGCTACTTTATCTTTAGATTTGTACTACTTGTTTAGACAAGATATCATGTCTGCCATCTTATACTATGAATAACTACTCTGAAGAACAATATGCAATGCATTATTGAAACTGTCTTACTAACCTGTTTTGAAACTGTTATTTCTTTCTCAAAATATTTTTTAAAAAAACCAAGAACCTCCCAGGAAGTCAGGCAGAGAAGCATTGTTAGTCGTCACTCGAACATGATTCCAGGGGGGACAGAGCAGCCAGCTTCTGTGGACACGAGGATGCCATTGAGCACAAGGTATGGTAAGAGTGTCATTTCATCAAGAAATCCATAGTGACTGCACCTAACAAGTTGAGATTGCCTAAATTAAACCAAACTACAACAAAGTAGACCTCTGCACAATGCTACCGAACATAGCAACCCACCCTCAAAGGATCTCAGTATTCTTAGTCTTATTGCTTGGCCAAAATACCTGTCATCACTCTAGCATCACATTCATTCAGATAATTGCCCATGGTCCTTCACTGTCAGCTGACCCCATTTCTCTGCTGTCAAGACCAAGCATTGTCAGGCATGCATAGGGTCCCCCAAGTCGCATCTCCATGAGCTGTCCTGCAGCAGGTGGTGCCCTACCCCAGAAATTCAGGTTCTAGTGAAGTCTATATAGCTGCCTCCTTGAAGATCATACTCTGACCTTGGAGCTAGCATGAAATTCTGGGAGAGAAATCAGACATGAGGGTAGAGGAGGCCCTATTGACCTTCCAAGTGGAAGCAAAGAAGGAACAGCAACCTGCGCCCCCTTGGCAATGTGCCAGCATGCAGTTTCCAGAGTAGTCAACAATGGTTAACATTTGAGAGAAATACTTGTGTTGACTCTGCAAAGAAGGATGGCAGAAAATCAAATTGCTTATTGAGGTTGAATAAAGGTGAGGTGAACCCAAAGCTCAGGGCTCTTTGTCACCAAGAAGCAAAAGCCCCCTTGTCGATCTTTCCAGAATGTCTCATCTTTAATGTCCATTCACCCTCCAGTTTGGCATTCTAGGCACACTGGTTCTCCACAAGTAGCACCTGAACAGGGACACACCCCAGAAAGGTCCTAAGCAGGAGTACGGTGTCCACATAAAGGAGCTCCACAGCGAAGATGAGATGATCCAGCAAAGTACACATGGAAAGCTTCCTGAACCAAGGTTGTGGGGCAAAGTTTGTCATCTGAAGTACAATAGGTCCATTGTCTAACAATGTGCCAGTCTGGTACTGAAGTACCCAACTGATTTTTCATATTCCAAGATGTTGTCAAATTGAGCTTTGCATATCACAGACTGACCCCTCTACAAAGAAAAGTAGGGAACATTGAAAGTGTTCTTTAAATGGGCTATTATAGCCCCTCAAACTGTATGCAGCTCTGATACCATTCTTTGTCCCTTTACTTCAGGAAATATCCCCCCCCCATCTAGGGCACCCTTGGAAAAAGGTAAAATGAGGCTGAAGAGCCTCGTCCCTCTCTCCCTGCCACCTGTGTTGATACAAAGCAATACAAACATTGGTACCTTAAATGATTTCTAAAACCTGGCTTATTACAATATGAACAAGGATCTGGAGGCTTAGTTCCAGAGTAGCTTTCCACACTGAAATTGTAATAATCTTTCACATCTACAACACCTAAATATTTTACTTGTATATTAGCATTTGTCAATACTTCACACATCATTTCACCGGTTATACACGATCATCTCATCGTCTCATCTGTTACAATGTGCAGCCCTAAGTATCAGTGCTGGCTGGCATTCCATCATGTTCACTCCTGCCAACACACTATTTTCATACTCAGTTCTAATAACTGCTTCATCCACTGGTTTGCATGACCAACTTGACTACCATTTTGACTCCTCAGACATGTAGTCACATTGCCGCTCTTTTCATCTAGAACATGGATGTCTGTGTGCCCTGTATATCAGAGGACCCTGGCTCCATTTCACTATCACGGGACTTCAGTTCACATGGCTGAGAGTCACCATTTTCATCTCCCATGCAGAGGTGAGCTGACTCGCTTCTCCAGAACTCAAATAGGGTTGTTCATTTCACACTGTATGGAATTTGACCACTTCCACCAGAAACACCAATAAGCCCATGTTCCATTGTGGTACAGTACACGTTTACATAGCAGAAGAATGGGCTGAGCCCATTCTATGCCTAATATGCTCAGAGAAATAGAAAATCCTGTGAGCCAGAATGTGTGGATAAAAATTCCCATTGGACACTTTTTGCACAGATGCACACTCCTTGCAGTTCATCGTTCCAAGAGGGCACACCAGAATGCTTGCTCTATGCCCCAGGTACAGTGCCTGACCTGTACAGCCAGCTGTTTCTGTGCTACAGTACAGATTTACTGTACACAAGCATGAGATGGATGGTGGTAGCCCTATGTCATGGACCCTAGGAGCTACCAGGTTCCTGGGGTCACCTTCTCACTCCATCCCTGCATTTTCATGCAGAGCCCACATCAAAAGGCCATGGGAATGTATACAGGAGTGGGCATGCTGAACTGCTCTGACCATGGTAAACAGCTCAGAGATAAATGACCAGGTTGAAGCCAAGGAAGAACATTCCAACCTATACTTTTAGGGCACTTAGACTACAGGGCTGCTTCCCCAGTCACCTGTGCAAATGTCCAGGTCTACCCCACCCTGTTCAGTTCCTGTGCTCCCCCACAAGCCCGTCTTCACCACCCCTCTCCTTTGACTTTCTAGGATGACTCCCTACAGAGGTTCTAGGCGCAGGCATGTAAGTGACCCCAAGAGGTCCTTTCCCCACTTAAGAACATATAACATCGCCTGATACGGGCCATTAAGGAATGGAAACAGATGTAGTATTTTTTACACAATGGAATACTACTCAGCCATAGAGGAGGAAATCTTGAAACTTTTCTAGGTAATAGATGCAACCTGAGACAGAATTCATGAGTCAAATGGATCAGATGCAAACTGGACTCAATCAAATGCAAGCTACACTCACTCATACCATTTCACTATGAACACTGCCAGAGTCTGATGAAAACCTCATGTGCCCAGAGGTGGCCCAGAGCACCCTGCCTCAACACACCAAGATTTTGTCCAACCTCCACCTTATAACCCCCTGAATGGTCAATTTGGTACAGACTTAGGCATTATTTCTCATTTCTAAGGCCATTTCTCCACAGGCAAGCCATGTGGGCATTAGTGGTGAAAAAGATCAGAGGGCAGAGGTAAATGCACTCTATCTATACTACTGGGTGGCCAACCTGGAGCACCATGAAGGTCAGTGATGCAGGCTGCATAAGCAGGCACTGCTTCATAAGCAACAGCGAGGATGCCCCAGTGTAGAAAGCAGAGGCTCACAGCTCTGAAATCCAATGGAATTTTGAAAACAAGGCGGCCCATTCTGCTTCTGTAAGACTCTTGCCTGCCTCAAACAACCATAATGTCCCAGAAGCAATTGTCTGGGTTGAAAGGCTCTGATCCAGTTTCGTAAGCAAAACCAAACACAGAGCCCTCTGCACTCAAGGCTGACCTGCCTACTCCCCTGGACACACCAAGTATCTAAACATGATGGAAGCCTTGTGCTCAGGGCTTACCAACAGCACCCTTACAGCAGGCTGAGGGGAAGAAGAACTGGCCCAGGATAAAGAGCACACTGCACTGCTATCTCCCTCACAGACTGTTTTCTTCTAACAGGGTATTCCTGGAAATGCATGGAAAGCATTTCATAGAACAGTGTGCAACAAAACCAGAGAAATATTGAGACTGGGAAGGTGCCACACAGCACACATTTTCTCTTCTGTGGACTAAACACTATCAGGTTGAAAGTTATGATACTAATTCAAATCTAAAATAATCCTCAGTCTAGATCTTAAAATGGCTTTACAACTCAGGGGACAAAAATTTACAACACACCACTAAGCATTTCATCTAGTAATCTTCAAGGGAATCTTGAACAAAAAGAAAAAAAAAATCAGATCACAAGTGAAATCCTTTTTTTTTCCTCTGACACAAGCTCATTCCACAAGGGGCAAATGCGATTTTCAGATGGAGCAAACTTGAATCAAAGCATCAAGGGGAACTGCATGATACAAAGTTGTCCATTGCTTCCTGTTTGGTGGCACACAGGACTTCTAGAAGCCAGAAAGCCACAGGCCTCTCCTTGCACAAGACTGAACCAAAGGCTTGCTAGCTCCACATGCACTCGTTCTTCCCTCCATCCACTCACAGTTCTAAGGAATGTCACTTTCAGTGTTGTCAAGGACCAACTGCCCAGGCAATGGCAGGAGGCGGCACACAACCAGCAGCAGAGCGCAGCTCTGCCTTTCTGCTAGGCACCAAGCTCACCATGGGAGACACATCAGGCCTGGAACTTGGATCACTGGGCTTCTCACCTCAGTACTCCTTAGAACTTGGTGACAAAGCTCCAAGACTCACAATGAGAAACCCCAAGAATGGTAATCTCAAGAAAAGATGCTGGTGCCACAGTCAGCACTGTGCATTAAACACCCTGGGAAGTTACCCCAGATTACCCTCAGCACAACAAATCCTACTTGTGAAGCTAGAAGGCAGAAAACTCTGCAGATCCAACCCAAATATTCTCAGATAGGAAGGATTTTTTTCTTTTAGAACAAAGCAAATGTCAGAGGCAACATGGAGAACTAAGAGGCCCTGGAAGTAGTTTGGATGGTGATCCTAAATGCCATTCAGACACAAATATATAAGAGCAAAAATCACAGGAAAATAGCTTTGGAATATTACCACAGATTCAGCACAATGAGCTAACTTAGCCCATCCCCTAGGGTAGGCTTGGAATATGACAGTCATGGCCAACCTTCTGGAGCTCTCTGTTAACAGCACATGTCAGCACCCACGTCATGCATGTTCCAGCACTGGCCTAGCAATGCAAGCATGAGGCTTGCACTAAGGACACACCACCGCTCCATCTGCTATGAGGTCTAAATAGGGAAGGAACACATTGCAGGTCAGGTAGAACTCACTATAGGGTGCCAGTGTCTAATGAGATCATGGAACACAAGCAGCTCTGTCCTCAACCACACAGAAAACACTGCTCAAATTCAAATTAGTTCTATAGGGGAATTAAAAGATGCTGCCACAGTAACAAAGGACAGCACCACTCAGATTATGTCTCTCTGAACACTAAGGTAAGGAGGTGCACGCTCTCAGGAGTGCAAGGATACAATGACACTACAAAATCATGACCTAGAACCCTATTTCATTCCAGTGTGCAACTGACCTGAAGCGCTATCACATGACTTTAAAAAACTCACATTACACAAACCCAAACACAGGTCCTCTGAATACATATTCATTCCAAAGTGGGATTAAAATTGTCTTCTATCAGCAAAGCTCTTCCAAACAATATTTCTGATAGGGAGATATTAGAAGAGGCTGAATGTGATACAGAATTTTAAACATGTCTTCCAAGGAGAGAGAAAAACCACTAGCTCCAAAGTGCACAGCCCATTCTCTCCTCCTGTCAAAGGACCCACTGTTTATTGCACAACTGAGAAACATAGCACCTTGCCCATTTATCAAACAGGGTGAATGGACACAAGTAAAAAACAGGACCCCAACTACTCCATTCAAAGGAGCTATAATCAGGTAAGATATCTTACTCAGAGACCCCACTGTAAATGTCACTCAGCTGGTACAATCATTTCATGGAAAAGGAGATACATTTTGATAAACGTGACAATGTAATTTGAGATGCAAAACATCGATCCATCAGACTACATACCAGCCTTCAACTCCTTGGGATCCTAAATTCCAGACTCAATTTGTTTTCTGTGGGCTACAATCAGAAACCAGCATTTCAGATACACAGTGGTGTTCTCTGAAGATGCAATGGACCTCGAGATTACAGACAGCTCAACGGAAGTTCCTCCAGGTCATGGTTTCATAAGCCAGCAGTCAAGCAGAACCCATCTTCTGATGATTGCATGGTATTTGGACACGCTAATCATCTTGAGCAAACAGAAACATAACTTGAGTTCATTACTTAACATGTGTATGGGAAAGTTTAAGGATGAGCCAAAGCAATGTCATGTCATACATGAGGAACCATTTCTACAATTTTGAGAAGAGCAACATGGTTGTAGAATCCCACCTGCTCCATGTCTCAGATTGTCACTTGCTTTTGTGAGAAGATGAGGCCAAAGTTCCCTGACAGACATGATCTTCAGCCTGAGACAGGCCTATCTCTAGCAAAGGCATCCAAAAGATTAGGGGAGACTTCTGGTTCCAAAGCTCCTGCATTCAATTCTCGATTTCTTCTTGGTATGTGTTCAGATGTTGTGGGTTTAGTGAACACCAGGCACAAAACAACGAAACACTGGCCTAGGTTGTGTCCAGCTGAGCCTGGATAATGAGCTTCACACAGAGACCTGCAGTCACTAGTCAGCAAATGCCTTCACAAGAACTTCTCTAGAACAGCCCTACAGAAGCAGCACACAGAACGGTGCATTATGACCCTCTTAATTTCATCTGTGCCTCCATAAAAGGAAAGGACACTCAAGAGTGGACAAAGATAATGTTTGGAAACTTGATCACATGATTGTAAAAATCCAGGACTTGAGTTTTTGTGGAACCTCTTGTCTTGTCTTCTTGTCTATCCAACTTGTCTTCTGTCTATCCAATCCTCTAAGCTATGAAGTAGCCTTGAAAAACAAAACTCACATCCCTGGTGGCTATGGCAACCAGCAGCCCAGCAGCCATTGTTGGGCCAACTGGATTTGGACTTGCATACAAATTCCTGAGCCAGATGCTCATCACTTCACCTGGCTGGCATTTCCCAGTCAAAGCCCTCTTCCCAGAGATATTCTCTGGTTGACTGAACCAAGACCACTCACTGCAAACAGCCGTCTCCCTCACCATTTATATGTAGAAATCAGCAATTGTCAACCATTGAGGCTATGTTTCTGCTTAGAAAAAATGAGGCCAATCTCCACCTTGGTCCCATGCAATCAGATGTACAGAGCCAAAGCACAACTTGGCCACCTCTTGGGACTCAGGAAGGCTGCAGACTTGCTTTGCACACTAAGAATGAGGCTCCAGAGTGGTTGATGCTCACAACGACAGAAGTGCTGGGAGTTAAGGTTAACTCCATGTGGCTGACTGAGCCAAGAGCCTACCAAATACAGAGCTCCTGGACTGTGAGGATGAACCTGTAAGAGATTCACATCTGAACTACTAGAGCACGTACACATCTATATGCATAAATGTCACTGGGAATAATCCAGGGTACAGATGACATAAAATAGAAGTCATAAGCATTTCTCTCCTAACTGGAATTTCCACACTCATCATCTCTGGTCCTTAGACATCAGAGGTTCTCATTCTCACTTTCAGCCTCCAATACAAGTCACACTATCTGTGCACCTGGATCTCAGGCTTTCAGACAGATCAGCCTATTTCTCAAGCTTTCCCAGCTCTCCCATTTGCACCTGGCCTAGATTTGGGGGTTTGTCAACTTCCACATCTTTATCAGCCAATCCCTTCAAGTCTGATTCTACACCTTTCTTTCCTATTGGTTCTGGTTCACCAGCAAACCTTAATGACGTGATTTTCTGGCTCAAGCTGAACCACTCTTCTGACAATTGCATTGTATTTTGACATGTTAAAAATGAGACCATAAGCAAATGATTTGAATAAGCAAAACCATAAACTGCACTCATTAATGGACAGGGTGTTTAGGGAAGTTCAAAGCAGTCAAAGCAATGTCAACCTATTGAAAAATTTTTTTCAATTTTGAGATCCAGGAAACATCTCCCATGAAGAACTCCTGGAAGTAAGCAATCCATTAGGGTTCAAAATCTTAGCTGGGCACAGCTGAGCCATATGCAGGTTTTCCCTTATATCAAGTCTAAAATTTGAATCTCATATTGGAAAACTTAGCTTTCAAAGAAGAAACAGGACACTAGCAGCTGTGTAGGTCTGTATCTCACAACACCTCCACTATGGTCCCAAGAATGGATTGTATGCAACGAAGTGATGAGTCACAGATCCCGGCAATTGGAATGACTTCTTCCCCTCATGAGAATCCGTGCTGTTCTTTCTCTCACCCTCAGTGAGCACCAGTAGCAGTGAGCCTGGTTTCAGCCTAACAAATCTTGATTTGGCCACTTCAACTGTTAGCCCCATGCTACACACCAAAGTCCTCCCCATACATAGACCTGGCTCCACCCTTTCCCTTGTACAAGGCTGACTTACCTCCCAGCATACTACATGAGATAACTTCCATTTGTAAGTCAAATTCTGCCATTAAATGACAAGGATGAGGAATATACTGCCTTCTCAGAAGAGCCAGTCATTAATTCCAAAGCAGACTGGATATATTCAATTTAGGGCGAGATGGCCATAGATCACTGCTAAAATGGGTAAGACTGTCTTCAAATAACTGCTTCAGTACAAACTATTTCTGAGACTGGAATATATGACAAGAATCTAAGCTTTAATTCTGAGTTTCTGTGAAGGGGAATAAACTAAGTTCATGGCCCTGTCAATATTTGAAGTGGAACCCTATATATTTCATCACCTACACTAGTAGTTAACCATGGGAGGGATTACCAAAAGATACAAAGACATAACTCAGATACAAGAAGTCCTCTCCATAAAGCAACACTTCTAGGGAACTTTATCCTTGCCAAGTATTGAATCTTTCCCTCTGCTTTCTACTAGTTTCAGGAAGTATTAACTAGAATATGGGCTATTCCACTATCTAATGATACTGAAAACACTTAGAAAAAACAAGTCTATCTCAGAACACACAAACATGCTCCCATTGTACTATCCTTATGTTTTGAGCCATTTTGGCAGACCGTAGTTCAACATTTTTAAGAAAATGCCTTTTAAAATGATCTCACTCACCTGACTGACCCCCCCATCTGTACAAACACCTAATGTCTAGTTTGTAAATCATTGTCCATTGAAGTTGTGGACCACTCATTAAAAGGGTACACCTCAGCCTTAAATCGAGATTCCCTGAATGGAGCAAATAGTGTATTCTTGCTTTTAAGGGAAAAAACTACTACTATACAGTTTCCAGCAGGGTAGACAAAGTCTATCCCAAACATCCTGAAGAAATTTCTCATCACTGGCTATGAAGGGTTTTCCTCACTGTCAGGACAAAACAGAATGCCATGTTCACGGGTACAAATACTCACATTGATACAAGATGCCATCCCCTTCCAAAGGGATGCTTCATTTGAGAGCATCAGTTTCTTGTAACTAGGAATAATCAAACTTGAGGCCAACAAAATGAGTGAACCATTTCTTAGCCCATTGTGTATGCTATGAAATGTCACCTCTCAGAGGTCCCTGCAGATATGGGTACAAATCTTCCCATCTGCCCTCTTCACATTACCTAGGGATGCATCACAGACTATAAGGCAAGTATTTGACTTACAAATGGAAGTTATTTCAAGGTCACCCTTAAATTCAGCTAAAACATTTCAGGCTGAAACATACAAAGTCCTTGCTCTAAAACTCAGTTGCTAGACATGATTTCCTAGAATTCCATAACAAGCGTGAACTTGCAACACATAAGCCTCCAACTCCCGAGCCCACTATAGCATATGTGCACATTTTCCACTCTTCCCACATAGAACAGTACAGGGCAATGGTGCCAATATTCTACGTGTACAGCATGGCAGAAAGAATAACTTTCCTAAAGATTTATAAATCCAAGATTTGTCACCTAATTCAAGTAGCAGGGGCAATTTCAGGCTTCACAGCTTAAACAGAGTGGCTGTGTTCTCTAAGGATTAGACCAAGCAGCTCTCAAAAGCCAACAAGTAGCAACACAACCTCCTACAAGAAAAAAATCATCCAGCCTGAGATGTCCCTAGGACAGATTGGGAGACAGGAAGCCATAATTTAGAAGATAAATCTGAGCAATTCATCCAGGAATACAAGTAAGGCCTTTATCTATTTGTGACCCTGACAACAAGAATACAAAAGTCAGTCCAACCCCAATACCTATTTTCTCAGGGCAGAAATAAGGCATCTTCCACCCATGTCTTTAGTTTTCCCCGAAGACCTTTCCTTTGCCAATGCATTGCTGCCGTCAGAAGTAGACAGACATGGAAGACAACTTGGCTTTTGCCTGCTTCCTTTTGGAAACAGACAGTTTCAATACATTCGGGAATCTGAAACCAGGTCACCAGTCTGCCAGTCACCATTTTCCAGAGGCCAGACCTTCGTAATATTAAATTCCAAGTCCATGATATCACAAGCTCCGTGGTCCCAACCATGTGCCCTTTCTGCACTTCTCTCTCAATTAGAGGCTGACTAGTATGATCAGTACCCAGCCTCCAGCTAACTAGGGAACCCATGAAGTCACACACAGACCCCAGCCAGCACCACAACTGACAACTTTTCCTTCCTGAGAGATAAGAAATGCACAGGATCCCAACTCCTCTGTGGCAGGACACAGATCTGCCACTTCCTCATGGGTGGTTTCCTGTGAATTCTGCTAGCAGGCTTCATGCCACAGTTGAGATGTACCACAAATGCATCTTCACTGATCAACAAACCAATGCTCTAGAACTGTTGCTTATGTCAAATGAGCCACCTCTGGATTTTTTGTTCCTCCTTTTCCTACATAATATCACACCCCTAGTTCACCTGGCAGTTAGCACCAGTAAAAACCATGGACCTGAATTATGGCAGCTACTAGGAGTTCTGTGCACCCTCCAGAAAAAGGGATGGCTTTCATTAGAAACCTTTACCTGGAAAAGCTCTGGTCTTCCAGGAGGAAAAAAACACTCAGGTCTCTGAAGCACCTAGAATTAAAGAGCCCATTTTGAAGTCTATGAGCAGCTGTCCTCAGTGGCTGTCTCCCAACACATTCCAATCTTTTCGTTTCCCGAAAAACCCAACTTCTGACACCCCCGTTTTGTTTAGCAGCACCACCAGAACTGAAGATGCCAAGTAGCAGCTCTACCAATAGGAGTTTGTCAGGACCGTGGAGGAGGGAGGGAGCAAGGTGACTACACTAACAGGTGCACTGGATCCACTGGCCTCGTTAGTGTAAGGTTGCAGCTGGCCCAAGTTAGGAGCATCAGAGCACTGCAAGTTCCACTGACGGACAGAGGGGCCTGTGAGTACTATATCTTCAAGGCAGTGAAATGTTACCATTTCCCTTCACTAAGCCATAATCTTCCTTGCCCTTTTCTTAATTTTAAAGTGTAAAAATGGATCAGATGTTAGAGATGATGCACATTTAAATGAACAAGATGAAAGGTACTCAATCATGGTTGTCACACTGCACATTGCGGTCCTCAATGAAGTTGCTCATACAACAGCTATTAGCACATTAAGTTGGTCAAAGAAAAAATTTTAAACATGAACTGCTACCTTCAAAAAACCAACAGAAGTCAACAGTACAATCATTTCTGCGACTCTGTAGTTACATGGTCTTTCCCCCTTTCATTTCAGTTATTTACAACCTTTTAATTTTTGATTTTGGGGTTTTCCTCTTTAAACAAAAGTATTGTCTTCAACAAAACCCAAGTTACAAACAAAATTAAGATTCTCACGGACATTCAAAAGAAAAAAAAATAAAAAAGCAAATTTTAAGCATTGACTCCTTTCAAAAGACCAGCAGAAATTTTTCTACCAGTATTTTGTATTCTTTAAAAAAACTTTTTTAAGGGATTCTTATAGAAATACCCTAGATGGCTATCAAACAGCTCAGTAAACCACCCTACAGGTACTTCTGGGGTTTCCTCAAACTCGGTGATAGAAATATTCAACAGATTCACATGAACGTTAAACATAGCACAATCCAGATCATTCTTTGTTCATTAAGCAGCAAGACAGTTTACATATTTCAATTGCTACTAACTACAGGACTTTGTTATCCACCTTCCTGTTCTTAATGTCTTTTCATTAGCCACAATGACAGCAAATGTCACCACAGCAATGCATGCTCAGCCATTAACTTGGAATTTCTTGGCATCATTCAGGTCTGAGACATGGACTTCCCTTCAGAGTTGTTCCCACAGAGCACTTAAGAGAATCCAAGCCAACAAGAGTAGCCCCTGCTCAAGGATTTACAGGGACAGGCCACCCACCCGTGATCTGAGACCACCAGCGTAGCAGGCCACAGAGCACTACAGCACAGACATCAACCATCCTACGTTTTCTTTCAATGACAGTGTGGCTCATTCAGCATTCACAAGAGAGGACTGATATTTAAGCCATTGTGATTACAGACAAGCACGTGATGAATCCCCACATAAAAGCCACCTTAGTTCCTCCAGTAGTTCACAGTTCCGCGTGGTGCCAAGAGTAGCAAATCAGTCTCCTAAGAGAAAGCATCCATGAAGTTTGTGACTTTCCAGCTGGAGGTGCAGAGAAACTGCAGAAGATTGTTCTCTCTCCCATTCATTCCTATGAGAAAAGAGCCAGAAACACATTTCTAGACTCCAGTGCCCTAAGGAGAGCTGCTTGTTTCTACTCCATGATTTGTGTTTCAAACTGTGAAAAACCATGTAACTACACAGAATCGCAGAAATGATCTAGAATGTTCTTAGTAACTGAAGTCAAACTACAGTGTGGCTAATAAGATTGGCCTACAATGGCCACCTATAGCGTCAGATGTAGAACACTGCAAAAGACCTATTCATACCTAGAGATCCAAAGAGTCTAGCCAAGGCCCAGAGACCACTAAACTATCCCCTACAAGTGCACTCTAGAAGGCCAAGTGATCTGCAGTGGCAGACTGAAAGGTCTGTGCTAGAAAACCAGAGTGCCAGGGTTGGGGGCCAGCATCAAAGGCTAGAGAGGCTGTGCCAGCAGGTCACAAAGCCATTGCTGAGAGCTGAAGGATCTGTACCCAAAGGCCAGGAGGCAAGCACTCCAGGCTGACTTGAGCTCCAAAGAAAATAGCCATCCCCAGTGGAAGCAAGGGCCAGCCAGTACTCCTCCAAAGGTAACAGCTTAGCCTTACATTGAAATCGTAGAGAGCCATGACAGTCACATTCCTCACTTCCCATTAACTTTAACATGAGGCATAGCAACACTAGATGCCCACAGGATCTCTAGCAGTCCAAATACACTTGCCTCCCCCCTTCCCCCATTATACAATAACTTTACCAAAGGCCTCAGGTACTCTTTGCCACTGTCCTGTTCTCCTTTTCAACAAAGACCTTCTCCACTGCTCCATGCTAGCAGCCCACTGGAGCCTCCCCCTGGCCAAACTCGGCCCACTTCAGATCATCCCACTGGGCTCTCCACTCACAGCTTCCAGCATGGATCTGGCCAAAAGTCCTCACCAGTAACCATGCCCCATATCACACAGGACTGCCCTGAAGTTCCTTTTATCACCCAGGAAAAATTACTGGCTTCAACAGTGACAAATATATCCCTGAACACACCAAGTATGTGTCCATGGCAGGCACCAGATGTTTCTACAAGCTCAATTCCCTAGTTCTTTAGATCGTGGTAAAATGGGTTTTAAAAAATTTGAGAAGGGATGTCAGCCATGACAATGTCCTCACAATAGTTCTGACCTTTATCTCCTAATGCATGAAAGTAGACATAGAATATGCTTAGAGCCCAAGCCTGTAGACACATCATCTCTGAGCCCCTGGGTGTGACAGGCACATCCCAGGCCCAGCTGGGCCACTGTATTCCTATCACATGTGCACCTTCAGTAACACACACTCTGACATGGGAGGAAAGACTCCTGGTAAAAATCACGACAAGGTATTACCAAGCTTACAAGTTAAATAAGTTGGCAGTATTTGAGTCCTGCATTAAGCCCAATTCAGCATGTGCAGTCTCTGGAAGAGCCTTGTCTCTGCCCTGCAAGCGCTTATAAGCACAGAGAAAATGCGGTAGGAATAAGCATCCTCCCTCTACCAGAAAGGGATTCTCAGGACACCCAATGCAATGAAAAGGGAAATAGGAGTTTGCTAGGTATGACCATAGCGAGGGATGCGCCTCACCTATTGGACCTTCTAGACACCTCCTCCTGAAGGAACATGCTTCCTCTTAGTCACAGATAGGGGAGATTGCTCTGCCTTATCTGACCTGTGCTTGAGCTAATTATGAGCCCATAACTACTATGATAAGTACTGACACCTATTCTGACAATTGGATTTCATTAAGGGAAATTGAGTTGCAGTTCATGAGAGGGTCATCTGTCATAGATCTCCCTCCATGTGAATGCGAAGATGGATCCAGCCATCTATGCCCATTTGCATGATGCAAGTCCCATCAGGAATATACCCCTATGGTGTGTGACTTAATGGGAGTGGTCTAGGGAGAAGACAGTGGGACCTTCTCAGAATGAGATACGCCTCTGCCTCTGAAATGGTGCGAACTCTAAGTCACCAAGCTCCTGCTTACTGGTCCCACTCAGGATCATCTGTGTGTATCATCTTCATACAAAACATTACTTTGGATATCTCCTTGTAGGGGATTCCTTTAAACCCCAGGATAGCTGCTAAGTTTTTGTTCTAAGGTTTAACAAACTTGCATAAAAGAGTGAAGAATTTCCACTTGAATAGAGCAAGCTACCCACGATCACGATGTTGAGGAAGATAGTGACCAGGAATGAACCGAGTCCTCACAAGAGCAGAGGAAGACAGAAAGGGAAGTTCAAGTGCCAAGTGCCTGGCTGGCCACTACTTGTCCAAGCAAACACCCTGGACTCTATTGGCTCCAAACACACACACTTCCATCATTAGCAAAAGCTGACACCTTTCAGTATCAGGTATCTGGTAATAAGGTAAAATGCAGGTTCACTGGTGTTGTCCAATGAGACACTCTGCAGCTCATAACAGCTAGACTACATTGAGGTCAGTCACTGAGCACAAGTCCCTGGTGGACTTCCTGTGCAATGAGACATCAGGGCCCCAACTATTTTCATAGAGTAATTTGTAAAACTTATCAAGAGCTAGGTCATGAAGAAACATACAGAAATTGAAGCCAGAAGTATTTTAGTTCTCGACAAGTATTATAAAAACCCCAAATTACCCACCTAGAGTTTAATAACATGTGACTACGATACCTTCAGATCTCAGGCATAATTATTCACTTCAAAACTCCTTCAAACTTTTCTCAGACTGCATCCTTTTTCTTGGCACTAACTACACCTGGATGCCACCCTAAAAAGACAGGGAGGCCTTCTCCTTGAAATTGTATCCGACTATACATCGAGCAAACAGAACATCTTGTCTCCATTTAAACCATTCTATGGCCCATGCAAAGTGGCCCATCCCTCGGCTGTGGTCAATCTTTAAATATCTTTGAAACTTTCTGTGAAGTATGTTGCCTGCTCACTCAGTGCAAGGCCCTATGATGAGTTACTGACAAAAGACACCAAGATGAAGCTATACACTTATTTCACAGGGGAAAGGAACTACAACAGAGTGAGAAACACAGATGACATGTTTAGGATTTAAGAGCTTTCTTCCAACTACAAGGATGGGGGAAACCCTGCGATGGATGTGGCTTCCGAGTGCTCGGCAATCAAGTTTTATATGCTACTAATGTTCATTGTGGTCCCCAGAGACCTCTGTAGCAATGCACCTCCTACAAGCTTGGATAAGATCATTACATAAAAACAGGCCAAAGGTTTCCTCTCACTGGCTCTGCTATGAGCCCATGAAGGAACATTTCATCCCAGACCATGCAGCACCCAGGGTTAGACACCCCCAGCCTTATGTGCCTCACACTGTGCTGCTTGCAGGCCATCACAGGACACTTCATTTTCCAGAAACAGAACATCTCTGCACAGAGGAAGTTTCCCAAACTTCCCTTTCCCCAGAGGGCCCAGCACAGACCCATATTTAGGGTGAACTATGCAATGTGGCGGAGACCAACTTCTTATCATGAAGCGGAAGCAATTAAAAAGTCCTCAAAATTCACCTGCTTTTTCTTTAAAAGGAACTTTCTACTAGTTTTACTGAGTTCCCTTCAGCCACACAAACATGACAGATCAGATAAGCTAAAGGGATAGCAAGGAACTTTCAAAAACTATCACAAAAAAAAAAGTATCCCATCTGACACTGGAGCCATGTTAACACTAGCCATGCTTCTACAGTTAAAAGGTAGTTTTGGAGAAATGAGATCAAGAACTCCAGAGAGGTTCAGCAAAGCATCCCATTCTGTGCAGAGGCGGGCTGCATCCAGGGATTCAGTTACTTCCGAATGCTTCCTGGCAAGTGGAGAGCCGCTCTTCCGAGACCCTCACTACGGCCTCAGCTCTTCTCAAGAGTGTGCCTGCTATCCTCTGAAGTCCCCATGCACAACTGAACCTTCCCTCCAGGCAGACCTTTGGCAGCTTGCTCTGGTGCCGCAGATAATCTGGAGGGGAACTAAGAGCCACAGTCCATGTCTTCAGTAGCAGTCACCTTCATGATCATAAAGAAGGATTTCATTCAAGACTGAGGTCAAGCAGACTCATTGTGGCAAAGCAGACTGTCACAAGCCTGAGCATGAGGTGGGAGAGGAGGGCATGGCCAGGCAGCTGGACAATCGAGCATGACCCATCAGACCTGGAGGCCAGTCAACTCATGCTTGGGACACAGTGCAGAGGAGCTTCAGAACCTGCTGTGGATGACCAGGATCTAACGAGAGAGAAAAGATGGTCTCTGGTCTCTTGGCCACTGCCCTCTTGCCTTCCCAGTGGCCCATGCTATGTGGATGGCATATTTTCTGTTTCAAAGTACTTGTGTAGAATGTCCTTTTTAACTTTTTGTTCCTCTTTTGCCTTTGGACTGTCCCATGTAATTCATTGAACAGGACAGAAAAGCCTGGAAAGGACTACTCAGCACTACAATGCCTGGCAATAAGCTGTTTTAACTCCCATGTATCACATCTACTACCCCCTTTTACTGGCTTGACCATTTATAAGTCCTCAGTTACACAAATGTGCAAGTCTGCACAAGGACCCCCTTTAGATAAGTATGCAGACATGAACAGGGGTACACGGCTTGTTTGGGAACCAGGAGATCTCAGGGGAGCCCTGTAGCTGCTACTCACCTTGAGATACTGAGCTGATCTTCCCAAGGCATAGTTAAGACTCAGTGACTTGACCCATTTCTGTCTTTCAGCATAAACAGGATCTTGATCTAGAACCACAGCTGTCCTCAAAGATCAATTTCCATGAACATACGTGTCCCAGTAAGACTAGTGTGCTCCTTAGCACTGGAACTGATGAGGTCCACACATTCTTGTTTAAAAATTAAAATGGTTCTTGACCATGCAAAGCATGGCTCCTGCAGAACCCCGATGAGTGGGTGCTAGGGCCTGGATATACCGATTTTCATTAGCACTGGTTCAAGTTGAGTAACCAGTAACAGTGTCTTTTGCATTCCTCTTCATTTGACCAGTTAAGGAAGGAAACCTTTGTGCCTTTGACCAGAGTCTTTTAAAAAAAGAAAAAATCATATATTGTTATGATACATCATACAATCATATACATACATCATATATTGTTATGATTTGGAGTTATTGCAAGGGTAACAATACAGGACATGTTTTATAATATTTTATAAGGATTTACCCAAGAATCATATCGAAGTGCAAGACAGACCCAAATATCAGTAGAAGCTAGAAAGCCTATGCCAGTAGGATGAAGGGTCTGTGCTAGCAGGCTGAGGGATTGCAACTGGAGCTGGGAAGCAACACTCAAGGTAAGCACCAGAGCTCCCCAGAAAGTATCACAGCCATCCTCAGCAACAGTGAGGTCCAGAGCTCCTCCAGCAAAGAGGAAAGCCAAGTTCCCATCAGAAAAGCCAATGTGACAAGCTTCCCCTCGAGAATGAGCAATGCGACATCTTCCCCTCAGGATCCAGGAAGTGATGCTCAACATGAGGACCCCAATTTCTCCAAAGTTCATCAGGAAAGCCAGCATGACAAGGGCCTCTAGTAGAACAGCCACCAGGTATCTATCCACTACAGCTGCCTTCAATTTCTTTCACATTACCAAATATAAAACCATGCAAAATTTGTCCAAAAAAAGTTATTTAAAAAGGAGAAAAATTGAAGCATTAACTGCTCCTATCAATAGACCAGCAGAAATCATCAATGCAATTATGCAAGCTACCCTGTGATCAGAAGTCTTAATTCTTTCCATTCAGAACTCGGAGCCACATAAGTGACGGTGTGCTGGCCAGCTACTACTTCACTGTCAACAAGCACACCTTTCTGCTGGATGGTGCCCAACAGGAAGGAACAATCACTTTTTTTGCTCATACCTCACACTCAGGAAAGAACTCCCCAAACTTCACAAATTGGCAAGAACAGGGGGTAAGTGTTTGAAGCAATGGAAAGCACTTCGAGGTGAACTAATGGCTATGTATCTTACTACTTTTTAAGTTAAAAAATAAGTGTTGATGGTAATATCTTGATCGCACTTTGTATGTATCAATGATATAACTGATATATTGCGAGTTTATGTCTATCCATGTGCTAATGGTAACCACCACTATCTAAAGTCTCTCAAAGTGCCTACTGTACTGCACAAAATGCTGGAGCAGTCACCCTTCTCATTGATCGAGGATAAACAGAGTAAGATGCAAGGCTTTTATTATACATCTCCATCAAGTAGGTGCTGCCAATCTGATGTCATGGTGATATGACCTCTTACACGTTCTACAAAAGGATAAAGTTAGGGAGAGACTGCAGAAGAGCACTGCAGTAGACACAAATGCACTGCCTCATCCCCCCCTTCTTCAAACAGGACATGCTACTTATTAGGGAAGATATGAAGTCAGCCTCTGGCCGGCCATCATTTCTGAAGCAGTCCGCAGTTGATGACTGGCCAAGCATGGAGTCAAGTTCCAATAACCCTGATATCAGGCAACTTTTATGCAAGATGCTCTATGGAGTTCCCCACCAGACTTACTTCCCAGTGCGACTTCTGCTCAACACCCTGCTGCTTTCTCTTATTTCTGTAAGGTTTTGAGCTTGGCTTTCTTCAAACATACTCATTTGCAATAGACACTCAGCAGTGCCTTCATGAGCCCAATTGCAAACTGTACAGCATCAGGTACCATAGACCTGACATACTGTGAAGAGTAGCCAGAGCCCTGATGCCTCCCTTCTGTACATGTTTTCCAGTGGTTCCTATGCTTCTAGCAACAGGCAAAAAACCCCAGCCTGTGACAAGCACAGTGCATTCAGGCTGCAGCACCCACTGTTGTGTACTCTCTCAATATCCAGTTCTGAGAACTAAGGAATGGAATTCTTTCTCCCTTACTACTGGTCCATGATCCAGTGGAGTATTTGCCTTCCATCCACACAAATGGAGTTCCACCAGATCTACTGATCACCATTCTATACGGACACTGCCACCAGTGGACAGGTTAGACCTGCCAGCTATCAAAAGCTCCCTTCACAAGACCAGCATGGGTTATGTCTGGGTAAAAAGGAAAAGAGAATGAGGAACACAGGTGATGCACACACCTGGACAGTTCTATGCCAGGTATGAAATTATATTACTAGACATTTGCTGTCAATACCCATAGGTATAAGGTCATTTTTTTCCCCATAAGCCTAGCAAGCAATTTAAGCCAATGGAAGTGGCAAGTGAGTGACCCTAGGTATGATAAGAGTTTATGTCACCTTTTTATACGAATGGTTCTCATTCATCAGACAGCAGCAATTGTAGCTTGGTAAGTACTCAGACATGGTGCTGTGCACTCAGTTCACATGCCCTTTAATGCGACTGAACTGACATGGTGTACATCTGAGCTAACTTTCCTAAATCATTATATAATCACACAGTAACTTGCATCATATCCAGATACACACTAGTTTTTTTGGGGGGGGGGCAGTGCTGGGGATCGAACTTGGGACCTTGAGCTTGCCAGGAGTTGTATCCTCCACCCTAGATATTCAAACAGGTGAATGGAAAGAAATGGAAAATGGTTTATCAAAGCAGAGCACAGCTATGCCACTTCACATTCGCCATCACAGGACATCGAGCATTACCACAGAAAGTACCTTTCCCAAATGAGCCAGCTTTCAGTAAATCCATGACTCTTCCCTCTATGCTGACACCTACACATACCCTGCTTGAGCACTCCCACTACCTCTCCACCACCCTGATCATTGTACAGGTCAGAATTTCATCCCAAAAGCAAGCTCCAGGCAACCTAGAAAAGTTACCATGACACCACGCACTGAAAGGTTAGAGCTCGGGAGGGAGAGCAAAGCACGAGGCCACTTGTGCCTGCACAGAGGTGGCTCAACTACAGAGGAGCCTGGCACACTCATCCTTACACACTGATGCCCGAGTGGAAGCCACCAGCATGTCATTAGGAAGTGAAGGTGCTTACTCTACCCACATGTAGCAGAATGAAGTGAGGTCAGTGGCCTGGTGACCTACTAGCCTAGTCTCACTCATTTCTTCTGAAAATCCCATCTGCCCAAGGGCCTACTTCTGGCCAAACAGGAAGCATGAATGCACACATTCCTTCAGGAACTGGACTCTGCCCACAAAACCCATCCCTGCCTGCCTCCCCTACTTTGAATTAACCCTGTGATAGGATCAAGGTCCCACAGCATTATCTGACAGCTGAACTTCAGTGATTTGAATAAAATATAACGCCTTTTACTAGCAGGTGAAGTATCTGACTTAGACATCATTCTACCATTGACATCTTCAGATTCATTCACAGCTACAGAAGTGACACAGCTACAGTAGCACATGACCCAGAGAAGGGCTGGGAAGACCACTTATGCCCTCACACCTCCTCATGCCTGTGCTGGCACCTGCTCTAATTGGAACACCCCGAGTTACTGCTACATGAGTCAGAGTAGACACCTATTGGGACTTTTTAAAAGCATCGAGGCGATTGAGATACCTGGCGACTTCAGGATGCAGCTATACTGAGAACTGACATAAGATCTAGTTTTCCTAATTTCTAGAAACTAGCTTACCAAAAATTAAGATTTGGAACATGCAGTGGTTTTACTTGGTTCACTGAGTATACACCTTCCAAACCTCCAATACACACTAGGACAGCAAAGTTGGCTGCAGAGATTATTAGTGCTTTTGTAGAATGACTGCCAAACCCAAGTGGCTCTGTATCTACTGAAACTCAAACTTTAGAGCTGAGCTTCTCCCTTGAACCACCAATGGCGGACTTGCTCCTTGGCTGCCTTAAGCACTTCTGACTCATCCGGCCAGCTCCCACCCATGGGAGACAACAGCCCGACTAGTTGTGGCTATGTCCAAGTCTGCAGAGATGTCATGCTACCGCACCTCCAGAGAGTAGTTAAGTCATCTCCAGCTCCTTTGGACACAAGCATGACGTGACAGAGGGAAGAAGTCTTCCTATCACTCGCAGAAATTCAAACCACAGCAGGGGACAGAACATGTCCCCTCAAACCTCTCACCTCACAGACTTTTGTGAGCATAGCTGTCTGTACCTGGGTATCTAGGACAAGGTCACTGCTTCTCATGAGTTTGGCGGCCCCACGAGAAGCATATGCAGCCCGGGGAACCAATGTGTAATGCGACTTGGCCTTCCCCTGAGGGAATACAAGCACCTCCCTTGTTACCCATGTAACCAAGGCACGATGTTTTGTTGAAGATTGGATGTTCTTGCTGCTCCAGATCCCACTACTGCCTCCTCACATTCCCCAGAAACAGCTTTCTATTGTATACAGAAGCATGATTGTATAAACAAACACGCAGTTATTGCAGAGCCCGTTCCCCATAAAGTGGGGCTCCTCCCTTCCGCATCTTGACTCTTACCCGCATGTCTTCATCCTCCATGGTCTTCCCTCCGCAGTTTCAAGAGCAGTGCTGGGAGCAGCAGTTTTGGTGCCCAAATAGACCAGAGCACCAGGAAACATTACGCGGGTGAGACGAGACCTCAGGTTGTGCACGCACAAGAGGTGTACTAGATTCATCAGGTGTCCCTCACGGGACAAACAGGTTCAGGAGGGCAACGGTTGAATGTAGAAACGCTTGCTGTATTCAAAGCAAGAAACGTCAAGTTTCTCACTTTTGTGCAAGCGATGTGCCCTCGGTTGCCAGAACAAGGAACTGAGCCCCGAGACACGGAGGCACACGGGGCGGCAATTGAGCACCTGGTTTGCTGTGGTGGGGCCTCAGCATACTTCCGTGTTTACCTCTTCTTTGGGGACTTGGATCAAAACGTCATTATTCACCTGTTGAAAGGACTACAGATGAGTTGGCTTGGGGAACAATCTTAAAACTAAGCCCCAAGTGAAAAAACAATGATTCAACAGCTCTGCTGGTTGAGCAAAACTGGAGGGTTCAGGCTCTATCAGAAGCAGTGAGCTACTGTGGCGGGGGAGTCCTCTCCCCATTAGAAGCGAGTTCTGCTGCAATTTCCATTTCACAGCCTCCCTCAGTAAGAACAACCTTGACTGTGCCAAAGCTGCTACTTCCACTCTCTCAGTTGAGCGAAGTTTTGCTGCATCACCTTGTGTCTGCCCTTCCTGGACTCATTCTTTCACTTCCCCTTGCAATTGGCACTAAAAGCAGCTAGACAGGCAAGGAGTATACTTGGGTTTTCAACACGCCTTCCCTGTTCAAGTCCAAGATCCCAACAATCTGGGACAAGTTTTATGTCTTCACGAATCTGTGCCCTTGAAGACCTTAAAAGGACTCAATCATTGCTACCTATAGCCCACAGCCCTCTTTATCTTGGGTTTTCCAGGGCTCATGAGACAACAGCTTATGGCCCCCAAATGATTTGAAAGGAATAGCTAAAACATGTTTAAGCCTGCCTGGGTGATTATTGTGGAAGAGAAGTATTTTTGATTTGTGTGGATCAAGCCACTTGTGATGCCATCCACAAGGTGGTTGTTACAAAAGATGTGCTAACTGGAGAAGGTGCCTTTGCTGCTATAAATGATCAAATTACCTTTACCAGCATATGAACCAATTACAGTAGCTGCCACAGGGGTTGGAGGCAGCTTCAAAGGACAAGACATCCCTCAACCCAACCTCCATTTGCCAGAATCCTAATGAAGCTTTTCAGGATTTTATGACAAGTTTATTGCAGGCCTACAGGAGGATTAACAATACAGAGGCTGACAACTATTCAACATTCAGCCTTTGAAAATCAAATAAAGGTAAAGGAGCTTGCCACACACACAAGAAATGGGCTATCTGAAATAATTCAAATTTGCACAGACATTGCACCCTCCTGTGCAAGTGGGTGCCTTGGCAGCAGTGATCATGCAGGCTACTCATCCATAGCCAAATGGAAGGGGAAAGAAAAAGGCCACTTGTTTCAGCTGAGGGGGCAGGAGACATCTTGCTTGAAATTGTTTACTTGTTTTAGCTGTGGGGTGAGATACAGCTTGCCCGAAACTACTCTACCCCACTGGTAGCAGCAGCACAGCCATCTCCCTTTGACCCTTCAAAATTTCCAGTATCTGTCCAATGTGTAGAGCATGGGGCCATACTTGACCTGAGGCCAATTGAAGAAATTGACCCAAGAGATGGTAAAGATCAGGAATCCTAACAACTCTGCTGCATCTTTTTGGCTCTTCTCACCTAAGGGGCTGCACATGCTACACCTTTGTGGACCTTCTTTCCTGATGCAGCCTTGGCTCTCCTGTTACCTTGGGCAGCACCCACTTTCATACCCATTTTTACAAAATTAACCCCAACTTCTGGGCAGCAGCGCTGATGCTCACCCTCTTTAGAAACAATGATACTGGTCGAGTGGCTGTCCTTTCCCACTGCCAGATGATCCTCTGTGCCCGTCTACTCGAATCAGAAAAAACTCTCCTTGTACATAATTCATCAGGAGCATACCATGATGATTTACTCTTCAATAGGTTCAGTCAGTCCCTAGAAGCCATCAATTATTCATGTCCCTTTACCTCATGCTACAGTACCACTTGGTGCGTACCACAAAGTGAATTTGTGCCCTTGGAGGAATGTTGTACCCATCCACTTGACTATCATTATGAATGTGACTATTCTAGATTGGTCCCACACTAAAATATTACAGGGCATTATCCATCTTCCCTGTTTCTCAAAAGGGTGTATGGGATTTGGCCACTCATCTCACCCAGTACACTGTATAGCCACAGGCTAAAAGACATCATGTAGGTGGCTCAAAAATGTTGCTCCAGTGCCTGTGTAATCTTTGTCCTCTTGATTTTGTTGACCACCTGGCAAAAAAAGTGTCATATGCTTTAGAAACCCAAGAAAATAGATTTGAAACTACAAAGTATATAGGTTTCATGGCCTTGGGGCAACTGTCTTAGATACAGGAAATCAAAGGAAAGTCCATCAGTACTTTCAGGGGCTACAATGCTGAATTTCACCATATATGATTACTTTGCCATACAACACAACTCAGTGGAGATGGGAGAGAATGCTGATACATTTAATGGGTATATTTCATAATAACGTAAATGTGGACTTACAGAAAAATCCAAATTATGGATCTTCAATGTGGCCAACTCAGTGTTCTCAGAGTTAGATCAAGTAGCTAACTCTGCTTCATCTGCTAAATGGATTTAAAATCATTTTTAATCTGCAAGCAATGGAGTACTCATTGAGTACCACTATAGTTATTGTACTAATTTGCTTATTAATCCTCTGAGAGTCTTCCAAAAACATTGTTGCTCTCACCTTAAGACATCAAAAGTTGTAACTACAAAACAGAAAAAAGATGTTGGAAGCAAAGCCATCTGTACCTGGGTATCTAGGACAAGATCACTGCTCACAAGCTTGGCAGGCACCATGACAAGTACTCAGCCCAGGAACCTGATGCACAAAGTGACTCACCCTTACCCTAAGAGAATACAGGCACTTCCCTTCTCATTACCCATGTAACCACCAAGGCACGATGTTTTGTTGAAGATTAGATGTTCTTCCTGTTCCAGCTCTTACTTTTCCCTTAAATCCTCCAGAAATTGCTTTCTATGCTGATTGTGTAAATCATCTTGTGTTTTGCAAGTCCTTTTCCCCATCAGAGGAGGGGGAGCCACCTGACCGCAGCTTTCTGAACTGTAACTCATCTTCATTTCTTCATTCTCCACTGTCCTTTCAGTTTCAAGAGCTGCACTGACTGCAGCACACAATGCCAAAGCAGCCATGTCTCCCACGAGGCTATTCATAATCAGAACCCTGACATACATATTGGAGACATGACATTGAGCTGCAAGTTCAAGAATCACTGACAAAAAGATTCCTCAAAGTAAGGAGAACATGAAGTATATAATAGGCCCAGAAGTATCTTCAAGTATCTTCAAATAGTATCTTCAAGGATGAAAGATTTTAGCTTCTGCCATGAAAATTATCTGTCCACTCACCAAGATATTCTACATTCCCACCTTTTTAATGTGTTTAAGATACACAAGCATCAAATACTCTAGTGAAAGCCCCATGGGACAACAGGTGCCATATACTAAAATGTCTCTGGAGGGACCCAAGGCTACTACTGGTTTCTCTACCAGTGGATATCTTGCTCCCTGGGAAAAATAGGCCATATGGACAGATGTTTTTCTTGTCAAATGTGGAGGGTCCTACAAGTATCCAGTAGAGTAGTCAAGGGATTCTATAAAACATCTTCCTACAATCTCCTCTGAAACAGTGAAGAATTACTCAGCCCATTAGTTTGAGGGCACCAATCAGGTGCCTTTTCTGTGCCGAGCTTTGCATTTCTGCCTTCTTTGCAGAAAATTCCTGTCAGTTAGCAGACCACCAATGACCACATCCTACAAAGGCGCAAAAATCAAACATTAGCCTCAGAAAACAGAACCCATGAAGTCTATAGGCCTTTGCCTTCAGTGATTGCCAAGCTAATCCTCCTTTGTGTAGGTGTCAAGAGCTGTATGAAGTACTGATACTTCTGTCTTCACCCAACTGATGTCATTCAAATTCTGTAGACAGACTACATTCCACGGATGAAAGCATCACAAATGGAACATTTTTACTGCAAGACACTGGTCAAGCTTTGGACCATCGCTTGGGGAGAAATTGGCATTCCTAGGTCTGCTTATTCACGATTTCTCATGGTAATCAAAGTAAAAGACTTATAGGAAAGCATCTTGTACATTTTGTGGCGAGATTTACTATTTTGTATTGTAATGCTTATAAATTATGTGTTTGTCGCCATGAAGTGCAACTACAGTTTTCATTAAGTATTTTTTTAAATAGGTTAAAATATGGCATAAAACTTTATACCTTTGTTGATGCAAACACTTAATGTGCTTTCAAGTAATTTTTTTTTTTTTTTTTTTTTTGCGGAACCAGTCAAGTAACTTTATACTAGAAGTCAACTACCAGGGTCCTTATTCATGCAGTAAGAAGCCAGATATTGTGAACAGACTTGTTCCCATCTCCTGACCTAACTCAACATGTGACATTCAACAACTGGTTCATCAGTTTCCAACTCATGTTATATTTGCTAACAGCACAAGGTGACCATCACAGAACTGTATGCAGGAACAAAGCAAAAATTCCAAATGAAATGTTACAATTTAAAAACAAGTATACAGTACAATCTTTGGATTTCAGAAAGATTTGCAGTGGCTTCATCTATGGCAAAGAAAATCCAACTGGTGCTACTCATGTCCACATTGCACCGTGATGGAAATATTGATAGGAAAACTGTCAAAGCAGAAGCCTGACATGGAAACTTTGCACAAAACAATCCAAAGGTGGGGTAGATGCTGAGCCATGCAGCAACTATGTCATTCAAAACACTAAAGCTTTAGCCAATGATTGCATCTTAATCTCAAACATGTGGCATAGTTTGATTGTTGACAAAGAAACAAGTCCAAAATACTGCAGAGAAATTCTTAGAGGATTGGGAATGAAACTCCTAAGTAGTTATTTACAGCAGAGGAAAAACAATGTTTCTCCCCTGCCCGCCAGGAGGGGGGACCCTGAGCTGATAGGTGCACAGGCAGGTGCAGCATTCCAAAGAACTGCTACAACAGGAAAACCAAAAAGATGTCAACTGTGTCCTACAAAAAAGGACAGGAAACCAAAATATGTGCCATCAGTGTAAGTGATCCTTGTGTACAAAATATGCATGAAGACTTCCTTGAGCATGACAACTGAAGCAAAGATTTTGGTAGTAGAGTTCTATAGGTATTTTTCACATAAATTTTTACTTTTGCCATTATCTCTTAGGTTTTGTAAGAAAATTAACAACTGTTATAAGTCTAATCGCTCATATTTTATTGATACATTTCCCTAGTAAGTGTACATCATACAAAATAGTAGGAAGCTCCTAATGAAATAGGAAGTACTAACAGTAGCCTGCCAGATGAGAAAAGAAATTTTAGCACATGTCTAGTCAGTGCAAGTGAAAAATGCATGGAACATGCAGTTGTCATATGTGAAGACTGCTTGGATGTAATAGTTTTAAAAAATGTATTACTGTGGTATGCTTGTGTTGGTATTGTAGTTCATAGGTTTTTATTTTAGATGTTCTCTTTGGTTTTGCAGCTGATATGAAAATGTTTATTCTAAGTACAAATTACACATTCAGAATTTAATACTGACATTACATGTTCCTGTTGCATATTACACACTGTGTAAGAGGCTGCAGACAGTGAGATGTCAAGTATCTCCTACAAAAGACCTGGAAAGCAAAACTCATGCCATTAGTGTATGAAATATGTATGGGCAGGTATCATGTGAATATTCCCTTGTGATTTTTGTAGAGTGCTGTTGATATTCTTATTGTAGATTATATAGGAATTTTTGTTCTTCAGGCTATACACCAAAAATCTGTCAGTGTTGAAAATTTTGATGCTCTTTTTATAAACACTCAAAAATACAACAACAAGTTGGAGCGATAGCTTGGTGGTCTAAGTGCCTGCCTAGCAAGCGCAAGGACCCAGGTTTAATCCCTTGTACCACATGCCATGCTTAACATTTATTCAACAAAATTCAAAATTTAAATTCATCCCAATGGAAATATTGTAAAGGATAAATATGGGCTTGACACATCCATGTTTATGGGCATTTGACCAAAAAAAATGTGTTATAAACTCTGTAAGTTGCTCCTAAATAACTTGGTCACAGATATTCCACAGTAGATTTGCATTAAGGATTGGCCATGTCCTATACCTAGGTGCACAGGTGGCGGCTTTGCAAAGAACAGTCCAATGGACAGGAAGAACACTCATCGTGTGATGGGAAACCTCAGGAAAAGTCATATGCACAGAACAGTCTTTCAAATAGAAATCTATTCAATGAACTGCTTAACTATTTTGAGTTTCTTACATTGAGTTTGCCATCCCATTATGAACAACATTTAAGTGGAGCCAATGTACAACAGCAAATCTTAACATATGGTCTAGATTTAGGATCCTCTGTATGTAAAACAGTTTTTGAAATCACATAGTAGCTATAGCATTTAATATGGAAGTTTAGTATGGTGGCATGCGACTGTGATCTCAGAACTCAGGAGGCTGAGGCAGGAGGATTGCCACAAGTTTGAGGCAAGTCTGGGCTAACTAGTGAGTTTAAGACCCACCTGGACTACGTAGCAAGACCCTGTCTCTAAAGTAAAAATATTAACATGAAGATGCTCAAGTATTTGACTAGAAGGTGGTAGGAAATAGAGAATACCTGACTTCTCAGAGGAATGTGCATATGCATTTATAAGTCCCAGGACGTTTCTGGCCCTTATTAGAAAATGTTTTCAGAAAGTCTACAACTGGGGCCGGGGAGATGGCTCAGTAGGATAAGTGCTTGACTGGCAAACACAGGGATC
>NDGM011176160.1:0-27301 GCA_002564305.1 Octomys mimax | reverse complement strand
CAACAGCCAGTCTTCTGGGCAACTTCTACATTTGTCCTATGTAATCTGTAAAGCTCTTTAGCTGTTATTTCAGCTGGGGAGATAGCTTGGCTGTCCAAGTGTCTGCCTGGCACGCAGAAGGACCCGGGTTTGATCCCCGGTACCACATGCCATGCCGGCCCCGGGAACCAGGAGTGGTGGCGCACGCGTATAGTCCTAGTGCTCTGAAGGCTGAGACAGGAAGATCACTATGAGTCTGAACTGCGTAGTAAGTCTCTGTATCAAATAAATAAATAAATTTTAGAAAAGAGATGTCATTTCAAAGGCATTTTGGAAAATAAGATTCTCATTTTTTTAGATCCATGGGACAGTTCTCAGCCAAGAAACTATATTACACGTGGGGTCACTGTCCAGCGAAAATGCCCTCATCGACCTCAAAATAGATGGGCTGGGTTGTGTCATAAACTGGCTCTACCCTTCACTCTTCTTTTGAGCCCAGCCAGGGCCTCTCTTCCTTTGCTACTGAAGAAAAATCATGTAAGCTAGAAGGAGCAGCCAATTAAAGGTCAGAAATTCAAATGTTTTTCTGTTCTGACCCGGCATAAATAGGTAGCTGTCAGGTGGGAGCAGCCATGCCTGCGACAGTGTTTTTGCAGAAATGGGAGAGTAGATTCCTCCATTTGAACTTGGTAACATTTAAATATCAAAAACTTTGTTTTCTAATGAGGAATATATTGAAGGGGGAGAAATAAATTATATGCTTGATGGCAACTGAAGGTTGGGAAAATTAGGGCCATTTCCCACGGTGTGAATATGGTGATTTCAGTTTGCAAGAGTAAATTAAACCTTTGGGAGGATTTGTCTTCCATTAAATTGAACAGCTAAGCAGACAGAGAAGATGTTAATGTCACCACCAGAAAACCCCCAAAGGTTACAAAGAAAAGAAAGCGGAGTCACTTTAAAAGTCTCCCCTTCTGCACCTACCTGCCTAAGAAATGCAAAACCCCCAGTTGCACGTGGAGGTTCAAAATTTACAAAAACTAAAGATCATCATTCCTTCGCTATACCATATGTTATTAATGTCTGTCAACGCTGTTTAGCCAGCAGCCGCTGACAGTTCCATATTTGCTATCTAAATACATCATAAATAAATCAGTAATGAACTGCTTTGGTAAACCTTGCTTGTTGATTGGAAATATAGATGGAGTAAACAAACTCTGCTAAAAGTATATACAACTGTTTAATGTCAAAGGCAAAGTCATACTGTTACTTGACAAGACAGAAATGAAAACGGGATTGGGCTGCAGGAAGGGAATGCTGCCAATCCAAGGAGCCGGGTGGCACGGAGGAGTGCGGTCTCCGCATCAGACACAAGCCGCCCAGAGTTCTCCGAGTAGAAATGAAGTCCCAGTGGAAACCGGACGTGGGACATCGGCAAAGTGACTATCCTTGACATCTAGAGAGTGAGTACCCCTTGGGACACTATTTAAATTTGTCACCATTGCAAATCTGCAAAATACAGGTCAGCAAAACATCAGGCCACTGGGAGTCCAGTGTCTTAGAATGGCCTGGCTTTAACCCGGAAACACCAAACTGCACATTGTTTGCACGAAATTTTTGTTTTGTTTTGTTTTTTGTCTGTTTGTTTTTAAATGGTAAGTCATCCTTCTGATTGTTTCAAAAAATATCATGAAAGGAGGCACCATGCTGACTGGGCACGTTGAGACAGAGAGCTGGACTATGTTCATTGAATTACATTTTCTTTTTCTCTCCAGGGTCTCACCTATAATTCAGGCTCTTTTCAAGGAAGAGGTGGAGCCAGGTTGCATTACGTTTCCTCCCTAGCTTTACATCCAGAAGGTGGCATGCTAAATACGAGCTTCACTAGGTGGCGTGCTGTAATTTGTTGCGAGAGCATTTTAGCAGCAGATTCTCCAGGCCTCTAGGATGTTATGCATGCCTGAATCAGACCTGCAGGAATTCACAGTTATTCTGGGGACAGACACTATTGAGAGAGGAGACTGCCTCTTCCTCAGAGAGTGAAGGGAACTCTTAAAGTTGACTTTTAATCCCACGCGCTGAACAACTCTTTCTGATTGTCAGAGCCTTGAAAATCATCTTGATTGGCAGCAGAACGAGATCCAGGAGCGTAAACAGAAGATGTCTTATTGATGGAATTCAAGTAGCTCCAGCTGACTTCGTCACAGAGACCCACCTGAAGTCCTTCTGGTAACGGCTCCTGCACAGAAGGCGAGATGGCACTCCTTGCTATGCCCTACCAACAGGCCATCAGTGCTGCCCCCACAAACAATAGAAGACATCATTGTGAGTGGGGACGTTAATCTATAGGTGCCCCTTTCCTAAGTCACCTGTAGTTAGGTCCATACAGGCTGTGCGTCCCACAGAAGCAGGGCGTGAGCAGAGAGAGAAGGGCTTCCCTGTGGAGGAACATCTGGTTGCCCAGTCTATTTGCCTTCCAAAGCTGTTAGGAAAATTCATGACCTTGGGTCACTTCAACCTTGAAAAATTCTCTGCGCTGTTTCCAGGAAGCATGTTTTGGTTGCTGGAGAGTGAGTCTAGCAGGAGAGAAGGGGCCCCTGGGGTCACTGCCTTCCTAACTGAAGGCACACTCATCTTTGGGTTCACCATTAAACTCAGATCAATGGAAAGGTGAAAGTGGCAAGAATGCTGCGCACTCTGGTTAAGCACATGTGGGCCCCTTGAGTGAGGGAGAATGTGCAAGAAAAGGCGAGAGCGTAGAGCTGGTGGAACGATGAACGTGCGGATTGCGTGACCTTTTCCTTTGTCTACCTCGGCACCTTTCATTAATACAGTTGTTGCCTTCACCATCTTCCTTGAGTGAAAGGGAGCTGTGCATAATTAAGGAATAAAATGGCTATTGACAGACGGAGGACTCTGAACGAATAGATCCCAAACATATTTTTCATTAGTGAATCTCGACTGCTTCCCAGAGGAGCGCACTGCACGTGTTCAGGGCTGGTAACCTGGCTGTTGCTTCTCCCCAGTGTCCCTTGTCTCCAGGGCTCGAGGCTGGGCCTCTGAGCTTAGCTACTGCCAAGAACCAGCCGGCAGGGCAGCCCCTCTCCTTTGCTCACAAGTCCTGCCTTCGTTCTCACTGTGTGTTGCCACTCTCCACCTTCCCAAGTGTGACAAAGGGACAGAGAGCTGCAAAGTGATACAGGCACGAAAAAAAAAAAAAAAAGAGTGGGAGGAAGAGAGAAATGCTAATTTACGAAGCCCGAAATAGCAGCTGTGAGTGGGTCTTTGCACCCATTCCGTAATCTCTCCAAGGCCACAATCAGAACTAGTCTGATTGATTCCACAGCGAAGCCCAACACTTCCCATCCCTAGCAGATGCTTCGAAACAGCGCAGAAACTGGTTCAGGAATCTGCACTTGTTTTAAGCCACTGGGGTGAGCCCGGCCCAGGCCTCACCCTGGCCTCGTTAATGATCAAATTAGGTCAAGCAATTAATGCCTCTGGCTCGAAGAGTCCCCATCAATTCCCCAAGCCCCCTCACCTGCCACCTTACAAGGGTTCTTCCTCAGAAAGCGACCCTGAAACGCACCCCGAAAGGGTTAAGGGGATTGAGTGACAGCCCTTCGGCATGATTTACAACGTGGAGCCCTGTAGTGAAACCAGGACTTGATGGATGATGCTGAAAGTCGGAGACTAACCATAAATCATGTCTTTGAATCACTGACAAAGATAAAGGAGAGAAAGAAAAAGCAGTGGCATTGACATTCACTCTCCCAATAATGTACATTGACTAGTTACAATGCAGAGCCTTAATTAAAAAAAGCCAACTCGAGGTATTCACCTCGGTGGGGAGATCCTACCTCTTGGGAGGCTGCTCTTTGAGATTACAAATCAGAGCTTGAGCCGCTTTCCAGAAGGTCACTACTATTGGCAGAAGACACGCAACATGAACAACACCAAGCTCCCCGTAAGGCAAAACAAACATACCATGTCAATCAGACCAGACCAGACCAGACCAGACCAGACCAGACCAAACCAGACCATCATGAAAGCACCAGATCAGACAAATGAAGGTCGCTGGGCACCTGTGAGGTAACTCCTGTTCCAAAGGTTTGCAGGCTTCATCTTTTCCCCTCTGGATATGAGACATACCGATTTCTGGTTCAGGGAAGAGGACAGACTTCTCTTCACTCTCAACCCAAGATGCGTTTCCTGCTAGCTGAAGTGGACACTTGCTTTCCTGCAGGTGGCGCAGAAGCAACCCCAGACGTGCTTCCTTAAGTCTCCACTAGCGATGCACAGAGCATCTGCCAGCTCTAGACTGGCCCTTGCCGTGAGCATTGGCATATACGAACTCATCCCACCCAAAAGTACTGATTTCACATCCGCTGTGTGCTGGATGTCTTGTTGGTCAGATTTGGGAAATAGGATCATGAAAGAGACAGATACCTTCCCAGTCCTCAACTCAATTGTAATGACACAAGCAGATGAACGACACACAAGAGATAGCAAATAGGCCAGAGGTCATAAAAGAGCTTGGAGAGGGGCAAGAGAAGTCCATATAAAGGTGCTCACAAGGCCCCCGGGTTACAAACTTTGGACCCAGAAGAGCTGTGAATGGAGCTGTGTCTAAAGTGGTCAGCAAGACAAAGAAAGCTGAACAGTAGGATTTTTTTTTCCTAAAACTCTGGAAGCTGGTATTTGATCCTTTTCTGAACTGCAGGGAACCAGATGCAGTACATTTTAAGCTTTCTCTTCAAACCCCTCATGCCAAGGAGGGATGTTCCCAGTTTGGCCCAGACAACCAAGGCCGTTTGTCTCCATACTCTGGCTTGGGACTTCCGCACGATTGCATGGGTGAGCAGTGGGGGGAGGCAGCTTTTCGCTCCACCTGCTGGCTCAGCATCTCTGCCAGCAGATAAAGATTCTAGAAGATTCCTGCTTGGAATTTCATGGTACCTTCCATGGTGCCTTCCCATGGTACCATTCCTACTTGGAGCTCCATGTGTGGCTTAGACTCTATCCCAACCTGAGACATGTTGCATGCTGGCACTGAGAGAAATTATCTTTCTCAACAAGACCCAACCAATAAGATGGAAAGATTGGAAAAATTGTCCGGCTGTGAAAATCAGGAGATATGAGTGCGGGTTGTGGGGAAAAGATCCAAAGCCAGGGTTTCTTAGGATCCCATCTGTTCCTCAGGATAAGTCACCGGTGTCCTTTCCTTTTCTTGTCTTCTGTCACAATCTGAGCCTGGGAGACCTCCTCCCGCTCCTGGCTTTTGTGTTTCGCTCCGCAGCCTGCTGGGTGGCCAATCTGTGGGCAAGGTGTTGCATTTCTTCAGACATAACTCAGTTTTGTTTCTGCAATCACCTTAAAATCACAAAGATCTTATTTATTTTCCAGCTCAAAATATCCACTAGGGATTGGCCGCACTCCTGCGCTGTGCCAGGCCCTGTGATAGGAGCTGAGTGCGCGCGTGCACTCATACACACAGCACAAGAAGTTTCTCTGCTTTGGAAGCCTTTTTCTAGGCATACCAGCCCGCGCTTTCTACCTACGGGAAGGCTAGAGGAGCTCTGATCCTGAAATTGCCCACAGTGTTGCTCTTTCGCCGCAGAGCAGTCTCTTGCCCTTTCCATCCTGTGACTCTGTGCGTGGCGATTAACCACTCTGAACCCCAGTCTTCCCTTTCATAAAACTGGGCTAGCAATAGTATATCCTGGCAGCACTACCTCGTGTTCAAAGGGTTCCAAACGGGGGCTGTCGTGAAGTGGTTTCTGCTATTTTTTTATTTTGAAGAGAATAAAAACTAATAAACAAAACATTAGAAATGATACAGAATTTCAAAAAAAGAAGATATTAGGAATTCAACAATGGTTGTTACATTGCATATTGCTGTCTTCAATGTAGTTGCTCAGATTGCCATGTACAATGGGGCAAAAAATTTAATCATTAACTGTTCCTTTCAACAAACAAATAGAAATTAGTAGTGCAATAATTTTAGCTGGCTTTCTTTCTTTCTTTCTTTCTTTCCTCTGTCTGTCTGTCTTTCTGTCTGTCTGTCTTTCCCTCATCCCAGCGTTCTTTCCTTTTGAACAATTTCTTTCCCTTCCACAATATCTGCAACAAAATAAAATTTTTCTAACTCTACCTCAAAAAGAGAAAGGAAGGAAAAAAAAAATAAGCAGATAAAAGGAAGACTAAGCCTAGACTATCCACGTGTATGGTACATGTGCTTGCTGGCACGTGTGTATATTCCTTCTTAACACATGTCATTATTCTGTGTCTGTGTCAGATTCTCTCACTGTACTTTATATTTAATCTTTTATTTATTTATTCATTGGGTACAGCATCTTGTTACACAGCTGGAACTCATAGTGATCCTGTCTCAGCTTCCCCAGTGCTGGGATTACAGGTGTGCACCACCACGCTCAGGGTTCTGGGGCTGGCACGACGTGCAGTACCAGGTATCAAACCCAGGTCCTTGCACTCGCCAGGCAGGCACTTAGACTACTGAGCTATCCCCCAGCCCCTCCCTCACTGTGTGTTCTGTCCAGCATCTGTCAGGTCCTAATGTTCATTCTGTGTTAGGCAACATAAGGAGACAAAAGAAAAGAAGGGGTCAAGAATGAAGATCAGAGTCTCTTCCCTTGTTTGTTTGTGGTGTTGTGGGCCATCATCAACACTTTTATCTTTTTATTTTGAGACAGGCTCTTGCTGAGTTACCCAGGCTTGCATTCCTCCTGCCTCAGTCTCCTAAGTACCCAGCGTCACAGGCACGTGCCACCACACCTGGCATAGTCTCATTGTAACATTCCATTAGCAGAGGTTCATGGGAAAGGAAAACAGACAAATACTGTTGAATTGAGGTTGACCATGAAAAGTTTTAAAACCCTGTATGCACTCTATGTATTATGATGATGGATAATATCCATAATTAATTAACTGCATGTATTATATCTTACACACAGAACGTGTTAAGGAACAACAGCCTATATACGATTTATAATTACATGAATATGTACATGTATCTGTGTGTATGTGTATAATCCATAACCAACTCAGGATGACCATCAACAAGCCATGAAGTCTGAGGCAGGGGCTTTTTAGGGAACTACCTGCAGTGGCCTAAGCCTCTGTGAGTGCCGGAGTCACAGGAAGGCTAGCCATTTTCTTCAGCTTTGTTAGCAGAATTAAGTAGCCACATTTAAAGGTTCAGGATGTGTTACATTAACTGGAAGAAGAAAATGTCCCAGCTTGCAGTCTCAGTAGAAATTCTGCCTGAATCAAGGTGATGCCCACTGTTTATTCCACAGATGCGGAAGAATTTGAGGAAATCCAGGCCCATCTCTGGAAGAAATGTGGGCTTGGAATGCAGTGCTCAGCTGCCTGGAAGCTTTTCTGTTGGTTTTGAACTTCACATACATTAAATCTGCATCATCTATCAATCTTACAGTTACATGTCACTTATGAAAATCTACTGAGTATTGTTTTCATCTTGCCTTACAACAAGCCACGAAGCCTCACGAATACTGAATTGTGCTGGAAATACAGAACATCTTTTATTTTTAAAGGCTTCGACAGTTTGGAATGGCAGGATTTCTTTGTCGCAAGCGGTACCTGCACACCTCTCGGTTTCCTGTTCCGCCCAGGAGCAAGGGGTACACCACCTGGAACCACCGGTGCCACCAGGGTGGTCCTGCTGCCTGGCTGCCACCTCCCACTTTTCAACCCCTTGGTGTAAGTCAGTAATGGGGAGCGTGTGGTGAGGTGGGGCATTATTATTCAGCTATGAGCTCCTGAGGAAACAACCGCTTGAGCTCCCTATTTAGGCTTTTTCTTACCAGCTTCCCTGGCAAGCTATCGTCACCCTTAGTTTGAAGAGAAAGAGAAAGACAGCGAGGCTTATCTTGACAGCTCTCCATAGACAGGGATGGGAGAGGAGAACAGACACTGGAGAATTTAGTCATGCAGTGATGAGTGCATTTGGTTGTACCTTGTGTTCAAAGTTTCCATCCTCCTGCTCATTTATTCTGTAAATATTTCTTTTTCAAAATGTATTTAGTACAGGGTCTACAGGGCCTGATCAGATTCGTAGTGGTTCTCCTCTTTTCAGCCTCCCAAGCACTGGGATTATAGGTGCGCGCCACCACGCCCAGTCTCAACACTCGTTGAGACCCTCTCAGCATGCTTCGGGGGTGGGGCCGGCACGGCATGCCAGGGATCGAACCCCAATTCTGTAAATATTTCCAGACCGGTCACTCTATGTTGCCCGTGGAGGACACAGTGCCTAAGGAGAGCAGGCATGGCTGTCCACAGGGGACTTACTTTCTAAATGTCAGAGAGGATGGCAATGATGTTAAGAACAACTGACCTGAACATGGTGTCTATTAGGATCAGGTTGTGTTCCAAATACTTCTTACACATTTGCGCTCAGTATTTTATCAATCATTATCTATTTAACTTTCATAAAACTCATGCAATTATTATTATTATTATTAAACATTTTACAGAATACATTCTCTGAGAAAAGCTCAATGAATGCAAGAGCCAAGTGACACACGACACTATTCCCATATTGCTGTGTGTCCCCTGTTGGTTGAAGCTGAGCACCAGCCCCTCCTTTGGTGGGGACACCTGCCAGGTGGTTTGCCCCGCCTCCCACTGTTGCCTGCTGCCCCTCCCCCATCTGAGTCCTGTTACCTGCTGAACCTTGCAGCCACCTGGTTTGGTGGCTTTAAGTGACAGCACTCCTAAGATTTGGATGTCTTGCCTCTGGCCATTTCATGGATGAGGACAAAATTACTTCGTTCTTAGAACTCTGGTTGTAGCATACAGGGTGTAGCATGCAATTCTCTTTATATTTATATCCCCTGCTGCAATTCCAAATGTGTTCAGCAAGTGACTTGCAAACCCTTGCATGATCTACGGAAAGCAGTGTGAGCAGAGACCCTGCTGCTCTGAGCTGTGAGCTTTGGAGCAGAGAATACCAGTTCATTCTAGGCTCCTCTTTACCATCTGAAAGACGTGGAAACCATGTTTCCTTGCAGAGGTGTAGAGGGTAAACTGCACTACTGGGCATAAGTGCCTGGCGGTAGCAGGCTTCTAGCTTGAAAAATGGAGACACTTGTAGGAACTTGTTAATCAGTTTATTTTATTTATTTATTTATTTATTAATTATTATTATTATTATTATTATCATCACTACTACTATTTTTTCTGTATTTTAGGGAAGGGTCTACAGGATGTTGTTCAGTGTTTCACTACTAGATCAGACTCAGTGATCCACCTGTTTACAGCCTCTCAAACTCTGGGATTACAGGCGCACGCCGCCACGCCCAGTCTCAATTGCCCTCTCAGTGTGCCCCTGGGGTGAGGCTGACACAGCAGGCCTGGGGATCAAACCCCTGGTCCCTTCACCTGCTTGAAGCTCTTTAATCTGCTGAGTTATTTGGCCGGCCCAATCAGTTTAGGCAACTAGTTCATACATATACCCTATTTATCGAAATGTTTATTGATACATATTTGTATGCATGCAAGTATGTATGTATGCCGAATGAGATACGTACATTTAATTTTATACATATTGGGTCCTGTTTCTTCTACCAGTGTATTAGCTCACATCCTAAGGGTGACCTGTGCCGTTCTGTCTTTAACCATTGCTTGTCCTCTGAACCCTCTCTTTTAGTCTCTAGCAAGTAAGTTACTTCTTAATTTGAAAAGATACTGTTGCTAAGAACAGATCTGCCACCAAGAAACTTTTCCATGCTGTGAAATCAAAATGAAGCCACATTCCGGGAGGCAAGGTTGCTTGGCATTGCCTCAAACCTCCAGTTAGGTGTCGATTGCGCTCTTAACATCGGAAACTTCATGCGCTTTCTGACAACAGGCTCCTGGGCATACAAATATGTATCAATAAACATTTAGATAACACTTAGAAGCAGAGATTCATGTCAGGTATTCCTCTGCAAGTCCATTCAGATTTAGAGCTTGGAGAAGCACGCCTGGCACCATGGCTGTAATGATGCCACCTGGCTCTCTCCCCCGCTGAGGACCGCAGAGAGAAATGACATCGTGCTGGCCATGCACAACCGAATTCAAATTGTGGGCACACTTTGGGTCTCATGAGTTTTGAGAAGGGGACTGTGGACACGAAGCTACAGCCGTTTGTCCTGACAAACTGCCAATTCTAATGGATTAAGTGCGGCGACCACAGCCCCTGAGTGCTGCTGGGGACAGGAAGCGTCTTCCCGACCTGCTTCCCATTGCACTGTGGGGTTTTGCGTGGTGTGTACACCCAGCCCAGCTTCCAGAAGGTGGTGGTCCAGGGGTGGCTGCGGCTGCACGTGTGAGCCAGCCCTGTGCCGCTGCAGGGCCTCCAATCGTCCTGTTTTTCCCTGGGTCAGCCCCCCACTTTCCTCTTTAATTCCTTTTTCCAGGAAGGCTCCTTCTGAATCCAACGATTAGCTAAAGCCCGTCAAGGTTTTCTTTTTCTGCTTGCCCGTCAGCATTTCCTGTTCTCTCACCTTAAAAAAACAGCACTGAGAACTCCTCAACTGAGAGCAGCCTCGTGGAGCTTGACTTGCTTCAGATTTACACAGGCCCTCTGCTAACATCCTGTCCGCGCTAAGATCCTGCAGCTGTTCGGCTCGGACCACCCGGCTCGCCGCGAACCACATCTGACACAGCGGCACCCTTTGCTTCCAGCGCCCCTCACACAGTTATTCTTGGATAAGAGGTAAAGCAAATCGCAAGCTCACCGCTCACTGCTGCAGAAACAAAGCCCATGGAGGCGTTCAGCACTGCTTGCGACACTGGTGTGTTCTAAGCACTGTCACCTCTCCCGTTACAGCTTTAAGCAATAGCATGATATTGCATCAGAAATGACAAATGGCACCAGAGGCCCCAACCTATACACAATCGATACCTGCTCAGGAGGAAGAGCCACATCTTCAACATATTGGCAGGGTGAACAGGAGTGCTCATAATACCGCAATGTGTTCACGGTGTTACGCCGGACCAGAGGCTAACAGTACTCATGTGGGCGTGACATTTGTTCGCCAGGGCTCTGTAGCTCCCAGACACGCGGCCAAGTGTTGAATCTCAAATCATTATCACCGTCCTGTATCTATGCTGTATTGGATTCTAAGAGGCACGGGCCGAGGAAATTGATTAGGTGGCTTTCTCTGCAGCTTCGAACTCAGCTTGGCTAAATGCACACAAAGACAGGGCCCCCCCAGTTCCCAGAGGCTCAATGAAAAATGGTAAAAGTATAATTGAAGAGATTATGCCCTAGGGCTTTCTCTTGGGCTGGCCTCATGGTGTCCCTACTTACTTTCCACCCTGAGAAGGGGGCAGGCTTGCACATTCAGGCTGCAGAGGGCTGAGTCTTCTGAGTGATTGATGAGGGAAGATTGCCTATACAGACAGCCCCTGTCTCCCTCCCCGGTGGGGTAGTATTTAGGTGGTGCCAGAGGAAGAATGAGTTGGAAAATGTGTAAAGTGCTCACAGCCAAGGCAGTGGCAGAGAGGAAAGGTGCTGTGGTGAACCCCTGCAGGCAGGTGAAGAGAGAAACCATCCTTAGCAACAGAAAGAGTGGAGTCTGACACCTGGGCCCCCTGAACAGTCCAGTGGTGAGGGTCCAACGTGGGACCATGAAGAAACAAGGAGCCGGATTGGTGCACATGTGCAGTTTTCTCCTAGAGCTAAGTGTGTGGCCTTGAACACTCATACAGACTCTTATCAGAGATGCAGACCTGCAGAGCTTCAAGCCTAGGCTTTCTGGCTCTGGGTGCTTGAAAGTTGTAGCACAGAAAGCTCTTCAGGCAATTCTGATTCTTCAGCCAGGCTTGAACACCCATGGCTCAAACCACTGGGGTGCTGGTAAATGTTTAATACCTAGAACTAAAAAAATGTTGAATTTTAGCATGTTCAGATGTTTATGCACCAAATACCTTTGCCATGGTTACTTATAAGCCAGCGTTGAAGAATCTGAAAAGGTGCATATGGTCAGCTCTAGCTACACAACACAAGCCACCTCCAGCTAATTACTGGTTTAAATCAAAGGAAAACATGAATGAAATGAATAAGAGTGTTTGGAAGAGAGCCGGCCAAATAGCTCAGCGGACTAAAGCGCCTGCTTAGGCAGAGCGCAGCGGTCGGGGTTTGAGACCTAGTCTATGATGGTCATGCTGAGGGGAAGGAGGCACCAAAAATATAACAGAGCTGTGGAAAATTCTAAGTCACTGAGGAACCCATCCACTTACTCAGTGCCTCTGAATTCAAGGTGATGTTCAACTCAACCCATTCTCCACTTGAGTTATGAGAGCCACGATAAAGGAATAAAGGTTATGAGTCAATAAAATCATTGTACTCTGATGATAGATGTAGGAAAGCATCATTTAAAAACCTTTAATTAAATTACCGATTCAGGCAAGGGTTACTAATTACTGTTAAAACCATTAAGTGAATGGTTGATGGGCAACCGGATGTCTATTGAGTGAGAAAGTAGAGCTATAAAGATTACTCCCGAGTTGCAAGGGGCGGAGCCCCCGCCAAGTGGAGGACTCAGCTGGGCCTCCTCTGAGATTGGAGGCCAAGTCAGGCGTCGCGGCTCTATCGCAGACAGAGCGCGCTCTTAGACGCGCTGCAACGGGGGCTGTCCCTTGCGTGCGCTCTGGGGAAAAAGGCCGGTTGCAACCCACGGGGCTTTCTATGTCACTTCTACAGGGGTCGGGGAGCAAGGTAAACAGCAGCGACGAGTTCCCAGCCGCGGAGAAGGAAGACGGTGTCAGAATGGCTGATTGCCTCTCCTCCACAACCCAGGGTCCTTAAGAGGGACTCGTGCTGAACTACGGAAGATGTGCGTGACGAGACGGTGGGCTGTGACGTGGAGCCTGCATTTGGGAGAACTTTGATCGATCTTGTTGAAATAACATTTCTGGGGCATTGAGAAGATATGAATACGGTCTGGCCATTAGCAGTGACAAAACTGCCCAAATGGAAAGGAAATGTGGGTGACTTGAAGCAGTAGATTATATGGCAGCAAATGTATTATGATCTTGTTATACATATACGTTTATTGCATATTATATATATACATATATTATATGCAGAGAGTGTTTTGGGAATATGCACACTAGGCTGTGATTGAAAATAAAAGGCTTTATGCCTTATTTTTGCTTATTTCTATTTTCTAGTGTTTTATAATTCACACATTTTGCCCCTATTGTTTACAAAAAATTATTCTTTGAAAAAAGAATAAGATACTTGGGCAAACAAGTGTAAGCCATGCGAACTGTTAGCACCAAGATATCTTAGAAAAAGCAAATGAAATTGACTCATCTCAGATGCCGGCGCTGGTTCTGGTTTTGTTCATCGGGGTATTCCCAGATCTGCAGCCCAGACCCTGGCAAACACTGCTGCCTGGGAAGTGTTTGCTGGTTGAATGGAATTCATAAATCACTTCAAGCGCTATAAGGGACACAGATCTTGGTGCCTGAGATAGAGAGGAGCACAAGGAAAGGATGATTTATGTGATGCTGCAAAGCCACGGTGCCACGGTGCCACGCAAGGCCAGGAGGAGAAAGAGACAGCAAGACAGAAGCCAAAGTGAAGCAATTAGAGCCACCCAGGAGGGGAGGTGACCGAGAAAGTGTGAAGGATGTGTTCTGCTGATTCTATGCCTCCCTGTAAAGGTCCTGGGCTGGGGTGTGAGTCCTTTGGTGCTAAGGGATCCCTGTTCAGGGTAGCAGGGACAACAGAGCCACCCCGTCCCTCCTCTGCACTCAGGAGGGCGGATGAGATCAGCAGAGTGGGCGTCCTGCCATGCTCTGATATCTCTCAGTGGTTGGCTCATCCTGGCTGCTCTGAATCCTTTGCCCCCTGAAAATATTGTAAAAGCCCAGGGAGACATTGCTTTGTACACCTGGAAATATGTAGCACGAGAGTGGCTTTCACTTCGGGCAGTCGTCTGGGTGGGGCAGCCACCAGCCCGCCATGGGTCTGACCCTGAGCTTCCAAGAAATTTCTGAGTGCATTTGTATAATCAGCTCTCTACAAAAGATGTGTTGGGAAGCAGAGTGAGCGCTTGTGTGTGTGTGTGTGTGTGTGTGTGTGTGGTTGTTTATGAGGAATCCACTTCCACACACCTGAAAGCCTCAGATCCTGCCAAGAATGATTTCATCTACGGTTTGAAGAAAGCACTTCGGTGGACCCCCAGGTCCCTTGGGTTTGTCCTCCTCTGAGAACGTGGATGTTGGCCTCCTACTTCTCTGTGTGGGTCACTGTCATTATTGCAGGCACAGGAGGGAAGAGCCAGCTCAGGATAGTAGGACTGAAGCGTATTTTTCTTCGCCAGGGTTGAGTGGGCGTGGCCATGCCATGGAGGTCCTTGGGCTCCACACCCCTGTGCTTCAATCACTTTTGACTTCCGAGGGGCCCTGAACATTCACAAGGGAAGCGCGCACCCCCAGAAGCTGGCCTGCAACAGCCTCTGAGCTTCTTCACAGCAGCACAGCGTGGAGACAGCATACCGGGAATGCCCTGATTTCACTGATCCTTTGCCTCCTGGCAGAGGAAGGGTCACTTCTGGCAGCTGTGAGGAGTGCAGCACACACTGTCCCCCGGAGAACACGGAGTGGTGGATTTGGAGCTCGTATCTTGCATGCCTTTCCCTCACTATGTCAAGTTTGGGAGGCAGCAGAGAGATCCTGATGTGAAGGGGCTGGAAAGTTCCTTCATGGCACAGGGTGACTTCCAGCCTTCAATGTCAGTCAGTACCGGTTTGTGTCTAAGTCTCGAACATTGGCACACGGAACATATAAGCACTGAACCCCTCTGTATTACTTTTCTCTCACTGATGAGGCAAAATGCCCACCCAACACCCAAAATTAAGGAAGGGAAGGTTTATTTAGCTCAACCTTTGTGGAAGTTTTTGTCTTTAGTCAGCTGGCTCCAAGGCAGGGGGGCACATGCCAGGGGGGCAACAGTTTATGGCGGCTGATGACAGCAAAAGTGACAAGAGCTAAAAGAAGGACAGAGCAAGTCTCTCTCCTCCCTCATATTGCATGCAGGCCGCCTGCCCCAGGGTGGGTGCCACACTCACACCATCTCCCCACCTTCCTCTTGCACAGGCTCTGGATGTTTGCAGAGTGAGGAGCCTGGCACCTCGCTGAGTCACTTAGTTAGATGTCTACACTTCTTTAGCTGACACAATGAACCAACCATTAAAACATTCTAGGGTGGCGTTTTGGGCCCTAGGGCATGTCCCCTACACCCTAGGATGTGAGACTGCTGAATCACTTAGTTGAGCTTCTCAAATTGACACGATGCATCAACCATCACACCTTCTTGAGAGGGATAGGGAGATAATTACAGGGAAATATTAAGAGACACTCATATTTAAACCATCTGGGAATAAAGACTGACAGAAAATTCTCCTAGCAGTTCATTACTTTTTATTCCAAGCACATTTATCAAAGGGAAAAAGGGAGCCATAGCTTAACCCAACATTGGAGTAGCTCTGGCAAAATGTGTGTCACTTTGATTCATTATCAGCAACCCTTGAATTAACTAATTTGATTGGTGTACTTAATTTAATCCCATTAAGTATTTAGTTAACTATGACTTCGCAACTCTTCAGTATCTTTAGACTGGGAGCTCAGTGAGGGCAAGCCCTGCTTCCTGTCACTTGGTCCTCTTGGCATGGGTCAGACTACTAAGTCCATGTCTATTAACTCAGCAAATGGATGAATAAATGTGTGACGCTTCTAAAACTTGCTAGAGCCTGAGCGGGGCTTACTAAGTATTAAAGCCAGAGAAGAAGGAGAAAGAAAGGAAGGAAAAGGGAAGGAAGGGAGGGAGGGAGGAAGGAGGGACTGGGCGCATTGTGTGTGTTGATGACATAGTATGGACTGGTTTATTGCGTCCTTGACTATCAAGTGCAATTTCAGAGAAGAGAGGTCATGTGAGTGGCCATCTCTTCTTCAGCTGCTGCATCATTTAGGTACATTGTTTGTTTATTTGCTTCTTAGATCCAGTCTTCCTGGTCAGTGGCATTGGCTGCCTGAACACACCTGTCACTGTTGACACAAGAGGCTCCCCTTCCCCAGCCCTCAGGGGTCCTGATACGCCAAAGTCACGCTACGCTTCTGTGGGCTCTGTTCTTCCTTCTATCCAACGGAGTTGTGTCCCTGTTACTTTCCTCCCTTGGCTCGGTGCTTGGATCCTAGAAGCCACACATGTGACCCGGCAAGTCAGCTAGCTGCTGGCTCCTCAGGAGAGCTATTTTAGCAGGTGTCGGGAGAAGGAAGTTGGAGGTGTGGGCCTTCCCACGTGGCTTTATAGAACCACTGAGCTCTCCTTCACAGCTTTATTTATTCTGAGCAGGCAACATCGGGCCAAAATTGGGAACAGCTGCTCTGGTGCGATTCCCTGCAGAAAGCTAGAGTTTACCCCGGGCTTAATTAATTTGTGAAACTGGAATGAAACCTACTTTAGCTGAGAGTGACCAAACCTTTGAAATTTCTTAGTAGCTTCTACTCTGATGGTTGTTCCCTTGGAGTATTCAGTGAGAGAAAGCTAAACATCATCCCTTGAGGGAAAATGCCATCATTCTTAGAACAAAATTTGAATAAAATATAATGAAAGACGGATTTTAGCACTACGCTCTCTCTGCTGATATGCTAATGAGATTCAGTGTACGATTCTGTCTACAGGCCGAGAAGAAGGTCCGGCACCTTCCCTTCCTCTCAGTCTCTCTCTTTCTTATTGCATTGTCTGAAGCCAGAGAAATAATTAATGAGAAAAGTACTTAGTGCCATGTGAAACTCTCCTCATCATTTCCAAAATGGATCAAAATTCTGTAAATGACACTTTATGTATCTATAATATGCATCTGGAGAAATGTGTATTTCCTTTCAGAAGGTGTTTCTATTATGGTGAGTCTGAACATCATGTGATATTACAGTTGCTAGGGTAACTCCATTTTTTTTTAAAGAGGAGAACAACAGGGTAAATAAGCATGTAAATCGTCTTTGGTGCTATGTAAATTCCAGCGAATCTGTTAGCGTTACCTTGACGATAAAAAAGGTGGCGTTTATCTTCTCTGGCCCCTGGTATTCTTCCGTTTGAACTTAAAATGTATAAACTACGTGTGTGTGTGTGTGTGTGTGTGTGTGTGTGTGTGTGTTGAAAGCTCTGTCAATGTATGTGAAGCCATGCTGGGGAGGAGCCGTGTTCAACAGAAAGGGAGGCCTGGTGGGTGGTGGGTCACTGGAGAAGCAGGAGGAAGGAAAGGAGGAAAAGACGCTCACAGGCAAGCAAAGGTCTGTGTCTTTCCACGTCAGCAGAAGGCGTCGCAGCTTCCGGTCCATCTGGAAATCTCTTCAGGGTCAGGTGGAGTGTCTGCCCAACCTCCCACCTCTAACTTGTTATCCTAGCACTTTTGAAAAATCTGGAAAAGCTGCTTTTTGGAGCAAAGATCATGAATGCAGCATGTATGATTAAGGAAAGCCCACGGAATATGTCTAAATATTTCCCACATAGATAATTCCTCCACACACTTCCCACTTCGTAATTGAGGTAGATGGTAGAGACCAGGATTGGATGTGCTGTGAATTAATTTGGAAGAATTCCTTGGAAGAAAGGATGAGCAAAAAGATGCTCCAGTGGCAATTTCTTTTCAGTAAAGACACTTTTTTAAAAAAATAAAAAAAGTGTCAGTGTTTCTCTCAATAAAGAGCAAAATCAGAAAATATATTACAGGGAAACACTAAAGGAAATTTGGCCTGCCATGCCGCCCCGCCCCTGGGATGCACTGAGATGGCAATTGAGACTGGGCGTGGTGGTGCGCGCCTGTAATCCCAGCTCTTGGGAGGCTGTAAACAGGTGGATCACGATAGTCGGATCTAGAAATGAGACCCTGAAAACCCTGTAGACCTGTCCCTAAAATACAAATAAATAAATAAATAAATAAAAGAAGAAGAAGAAAAAAGAAATTCATCAGAAGACAGCCTGACCTAGTGGCAGGGATTTGACTCCTTCTCCCTTAAACACACACACACACACACACACACACACACACACACTCTAAAGCATAGCTTAGATTTTAGTGAATGAATGTTTTGAATTGCTGCACCAAATTCCTAAGAAAGCTTATGATTTTAAATTATTAGTTCAAAGAATGCATGTGATTGGAATTATAGCAGGAAGAAATTTAAAAATCATTATATCTTGAAAATACAAATTTATATAAAAAATCTGCATTTATCGGGTGACAACTGGATGCTATGAGTATTCTTTTTTTGTGAGCAGAATATATTTATTTGTGGGAAAGAAAGCTCCTGTCTGAGAGAGGGACAGGAGCAGGGCCTGAGTGGGTTGTCTCCGGGAATATTTGGACATATCAAAAAAGTCAGCATTTTGCTCTATCTTTTTAGGCCTATGACCTAGTGATGACAACGTCCTTAGTGGGACTACAGGTTCTTATTAAAGCCTGTAGCCATCCTAGCACTGAATATGATGGTGTTTTCCTCAATGTGAAACCATCTTATTTTAATTTTCATTGAGATTAGGAGGTGGTTTGTAATTTCGGTGTACACTTAATATGCTACAGTTTCTGTCCACCTGTCTTTCATCACCCTCCCCTGCAAGTAAAGCTTCATTAGGTAGCGGGGATACTTTATAGTGAGCAGAGCCTTAGACTCCAGGAAACTAAAGCAGAGGGGCGCCAAGAGTTAAGAGAAACAAAAGAAATAAACGCAGTGATGACGCTGCCTTATGCAATTAGCTATAAGCTTCCTTCAGTACCTCTGAGTGACAGGCAGAGAAATCGACAGCTAATTCAAGATCCATCACGGGCTGCATTGCTTTTCTATTGAAATGATGAGCCGAGAAAGCAACCTGCCGGGAGTACCTGAGCCTTGGGGGAGGCTGTGAGCGCCACATCGGGAGACAGAAGTGAGGGCGGCGTCTCTGCCCGGTCCGTCCGAGATCTGTGGGGCCCTTCTAGAGGGGGAGCAGCAGGGCAGCCCAGAAATAGAAGGTAAAAGAGGTTAATTGATGACACTCATCCAGGTCCCCTAGCCAACGGGACTTAGCAAGCGGAGCTGCAAAGCGAGGAGCAGCGACGTCTGTAGGCTCCGACTTTTCCTGGGCTGCACAGCGGTGACGGTCGCCGGGAGTCCGCCCAGCTTCCAGAGGGGGCCAGGCGCCGCGCGCAGACGCGCAACAACAGAATAGACGCCGTGATTCCCCGCTTCGTGTGCGAGGAGACAGAGACGGAGCCAGTTCCAGGACAAAATCAATAAGAGACCAGGGCAGCGCTGACCTCCACGCTGGGTGTCTGAGGGACAGCGGCTTGCGATGATACCACTCAAAGGGCCAAAACAGATTTGCACTCCTTCCCCAAGTCAATAATCAACTTCGAGATAGAAGAGACTTTACATCCAGAATATTGATTTATTTGTCTTTATACCAATACAACCATCAAATACCACTTAAATATGTATACTTTTATGATAGAGGAGGTTGAAACACTACTAGAAGGTGCTGAAAAAATCATTACACAGCCCAAGGGACAGAACTGGAGCTAAATACCTAGTCTAAGGCCTTGCTTTTCCAAGGATATTCCGGGGACCAGACCCACCACAGGCCTTGTGGAAATGTAGTCTCAGGGTGTACTGGAGTCACTGAATCCGTTTTTGCATTTTAATGAGATCCCCAGCGATGGATTTGTGAGGTGAAACTGGAGATGCACCCCCTAAATCCTCGGCCTGTCACCTTCCCCGGAGCCAGCAGTCCTCAGCTATCCTGGAACCCAAAGCCATACTGATTACGAAGAGATTTTCCCTATAAGAGGTTCAGGGTGTCTGCTTCCCTTTGTAAGTTAGACAGGCTACAGAAGTACACAGAGGAATATACCCCTAAATAAGTTGATTTTGAGATAGCAACGTTGATTAAGTCATGAATATTCTGCTTCCCTTGACTCACGCCCTGTGAAATAATGAGGGAGTTTTGTCCTGGCTGTGGTCACCGACTACAGTAATCAATGCCATAGGGGAGATGTAGGGCTTGGTTGTTCATTTTGACAGTGCTCCTTAGCAACCCCCAATTAAGAGGGCTCTGGAGACAGGCTCACGGGCTCCCCACGCTGGGGACTGGGGTGAACTGAGCCCAGTAGAGTTCTGGGACATGGGCCTGACACCTGCTGGATAGGGGTGACAGTGACGCTTCAAGGTGAGGGCAAGGAGCGAGGGGACCTTTAAGGTTCCTTGAGGGCTTTTAGGGAGAAGCTAAAGATAGGGTAAGAAGGGGAGAGACGGGTGAAGGAAAGAGAGGTGAGGGGGAGAACTGAGAATAGATGCAGAAAGAAAAAGCTGAAGGTACTTTCCATGGAAGAAATGGAAGCAGGTCACCCACGTGGGGCAAATACCTAGGAGTGGAAGGGTAAGTGGGTATTTAGTTACCTAGCAGATGCCAGCTGTCCGGATTCTATATGTGTGGGTGGGCATATGTCCTCCGAGCCCCTGAAATTATCTTCTTATTTATTTATTATGTGCTCTGCATCTTCTTGGCTAGAATACGCCCTCTGAGGGAATAAAGCTCTGACCTTTCTGTGGCGTGTCCTCAGCCACCCAGGCAGCCGGCATGCATAGGTGCTTGATAAAATGTAGCTGAATGAATACACTAGCAGAGGAGGACACTCATCCATGACACCCTCTCACTGTGGCCACACAGTAGGATCCCACAGTCCCGAGGCTGAGGAACCCAGTGAGCCTGTGGGACTCTGCTCTTGGCACCATCTCAGGCTGGGCTGTGGGCCTGGCCCAGAACTCCCTGCACTTCCTCAGCTGCTGATTGATGGAACAGGGATAAGAAGGATGCTCCGAGAACCAGCAAGATAACAAAGGTCAGAGCGCTCCGGAAGTAATGCCATGCTGCCTCCAAGGCAGCCGAAGCAGTGACACTGGTGTGACATCCCTCCTGGGTGCCTCATTGACTTGAGACTGGGGAACTTTAGACACCAGCTCCTGATGGCCAACGCTGAAGAAGAAAAATGCGAGCAGCTGTCCCTCAGCCTGGGGTCCCCCACAAGTCACTGCTCCTGCATTTTCTTCTAAAGATCAGAAAAAGGAGGTTTATGATGAAAAACATTTGAAAAATAAGGAAAAATCAAGATCAAGATTCAAAGGAACATTTTCAAGGTGAACCCTTGGAGGTGGGCATGTGCAGCCATCTCCCCGTTCTTCCCCTTGCACTCCTCCAGTGTTGTCTGCTTTCCGCGTTACCCACCCTCCTTCCTATCACTATGCAAATCTTTTGGGTCAGGGTCCCAATCAGAAAGTCTCATATTTCATGGATTTATCTAAATATGATTCTGAGAATCCCCCTTCTTGGACTTTAGCACTGCACATTCCATCTGAGGCTTTCCATGAGATGAACCCAAGTGCCCAAGATAAAACCCAAAGGAAATGAAGCCCTAGGAATACCCCCAAAGATGCTACTCCAGTATCCCCAAACACTTCTCCGCCTGTAGGGTTGACAACAAACTTCGACAGCAACCTGTAGCAAGGTATCACCACTCTCCTCCTGTGGGGGCCAGCAGGGGCAGACCTCAAAAATGAGCCTGGTTCTAGCACTCACTCCACTTGCCCACAAAAATGTACCTGGATGTGACACTCAAACCAATATGCTTTGTTATTTTTACATTTGCCTCTCCTCTAGCAGGAGGATATGACATCACTGACTTGACCAGTCTTCCATTGACAGACTTTAGATCATTTTGTGTCGTTAAAGTCCATTCCCTTGGGCCTCTCATCTGTCCCTCCTGTGTTGACCCCGACCTGAGCCCCTGGAAGGCAGAGGCTGCCGCAGTGCGGATCTCCAGGCACCAGCTGAACGCTGATGCAGTGCATTTTCCTTGTTGGGTCATCCCACCTTCACAAGAGTCTCACGGGGCCGGTGCTGCCACAGTCGCAGGGTACAGAAGAAGATACCAAGGCTCTTAAGGGAGGGGCAAGTCATCCAAGGTTGCAGAATTGTTAGAAGGACTCAAACTCACAGAGTTGGATTCCGGGCCTGACCCCACCTTTCCTTCCTTGCCCTCAGGGTTCTCCTTCTTCTTCCTAAGAGAGCTGGAAGGGTTTCTTAGCCAGCCTCTGCTTGTAGCTGTGGAATAGCCTAGAAGGTCCAGACTCACCTTCCCAGCCACTGATCCTGGCCTTGTCTCCTTCCAGTGGCCAAGACTTAGCATGTTATCTGGTGACTGCATACCTCAGTTTCCCCTCTATTAAGCGGAAAGAGCGCTACACTCATTTCACAGAATGATTGTGAGCATTTAGCAACAAAATCTGGCCCAGTGGCTCATAGTTAATTTTATCAATGATTCAAGCCTAGACACAGAGCGAGGACTTCATAAATATTTGCAGAGCATGCTAGACGGGAATCTTTCTTCCCTCTCTTGTTTTTTTCCTCATTTATCCACAGACCAGCCTATGTTTCCTGGATCCTAGAGAACAACTTAAATGAGTAGAATTTTCCTAGGCATCTACTGAATATTTCAAATCTAACAAAACAAGGCAATAGCTACAGTTCAGGTTTAACAGGTATTTTAAAATAAAATACCTCAGCTGGAGAAAGATGTGGCTGAAGAAACCTACATGGGAAAATAATCCTCAAAAACTTTTTATTAATTAATTGATCACATGTAACATATGCTTGAAATTGAATTGGGAATAAAACCCACTTATATTCTGCCCTGGATCACTTGGGACTTATAGTTTAATTCACTAAAACTAGACAAAATTGATATAGCTCACAGCTTAAGGTAGGGAGATATTTCTTTATAATTCTTCATTTCTAAAATGACTCTTATTCTAGGCAAAGTGAGATCATAAAGTGATAGTCTTAGCTAGATAAATTGAGATATGTATAAAACATTTTTTTTGGTAGAAAGTTATGGTGATTTTTAAGGCTTCATGTCTCTGTGGGCTTTTTTTTTGTTCTTTATTTATTCATATGAGGCAGAATGACTTATTAAACTAACTATAAATTTCTTCCTTAGGTTGCAGTTTTTGTCTGGGGGAAAAGCTCTTTTCATATTAACGATCTGTATCATTTGTAGTAACAATACCTTTCTCCCTTTGTTTAAGAAAAAACTCAATAATAATGATAGCAATAAAAAAGTACAGACTTTCTCTTCATGCAAAAGTCAATCAGAAAATAAATGAGGAAAACATATATGTTGATGCCATGATTTACCATGAGAAAAACCAACAATATTATTTCATTATATGTTGAACATATACCTCATGCTATAGCTCAGAATCAATTAATTTAAAGTAATAATTCGTACAAAGACCCTCACAAAAATTTTAGAGGGTATTAAACACCCTGTTTTATAAACATAACACTTAATTTAGGAAAAAAAACATTTAGAAGGTAATGCATTTAGGATAAGTGCACAACACATGAAAATAATAAATGAAATTTTCCCAGTTTAGAAAATGAATGTAATTAATTAACATTTAAATTACATTTTTAATTGCAATCATGCCCTCCCAGGGGACTCATAAGGGACCATAATTGCAATTAAAAGCATGTGGATTAGATAATAAAACAATGCACACTGTCTGAAATGTGCGATTTAAAATGGAAAACAGACATTGTTATCGGCACATCTAACTTAATTGTAGCCATAAAGCAAATGTGCTGTACAAAATGAAATTCACATCCGGGAACATTTAATTCTGGAGTCTCTTAAAGGGGACACGCTTGAGAGCACATTTTATGACAGGTTCTGCTGGAAACAGCCCTTTAAGGCTTTCGGATTGAGGGCTGGTGCCTTAATGTTTTTGCATTAATAAAAGCAAAGCTGAATGTTCCTATTAAAACACACAGATACATTTAAGTAAGAGATGAAATCCAATGTCTAAATTTAAGCTGTGGTGCATAATTCTATTAGCTGGACAGACTGTAAGGCCATGTAATTTTGAAACTGCATTTTTCTCCCCACTCTTTTTTCTACTCTTTCCTTCCTCTTGAGTGGATCATCATAAAAGGTGGAGGAAAGTGAGCCTAGAAAATGGAAAGCTAGAGGCATGTGTGTTTGGCGTGGTGAGAGCTAGGTTAAGACTTTGCCTCAACATTCTGATGCCCACTATTTCTCGCCTCAAGAAGGCAAAGGTGGTGCTCTTTGCTTTTATAAGCATCTCCTGTGTTAGGACCATTAAGCTCATTATCAATAGATTAGAGACATTTTTGCACACCACTGTGCTAGTGTCCTCAGTGGGCACTCCTGGTAATGGCTAGAAACATTCCCTGATAATCACAGCTTAGGGGCTGGGTGGTGCTCAGCACCCTACAATTTGCAGAGCGGTCCTCACTCCTGGGGGCTGGCCCAGTGGTGTCAAGGTTAAGAAACACTGATGCATATAAAGACAGGAGAGAAGAAAGGGGAGACACCGAAGTTCTAGCAAACAGGACTTGACTTTGGGATGCGGTTGCTTGGAAACACGAAACTGCACATCACAGGAGGAAATGGTGAAAGGACCTTCAGGGCAGCCTTACAGTAGATACTGGCTGCAGGCTTCTGCTTGTAAGCTTAATGTTGATTTCATTTTTTTATTTATGAGGGAGAGGGCCTCTGTTTGCAGTATAAATGTTAGCACATAATCAAAAGCAAGAAACTCTACACATGCAGTGTAATAGAAAGACAACGGTCTATACTTGAAGTCTAGATCTCCATCCAAATATTTGCTCTGCAGTGAGATTGAAGGTGTAACAAAAAGCTTACCAACAAAAGCTCAGGGCCCAATTGCTTCACTGCGGAATTCTACAATAAATTTAAAGAAGACCTACTGGCCCTACGTCTCAAATTCGAATGAAATTGAAAGAGAAGCAATATTTCCAATTCATTCCTGGAAGCATACATTGCCCTGACACCAAAACCATGGAAGGATCCAACCACAGCAGAGGACTACAGGCCAATTTCATCTAATGAACATAGACACAAAATCCTCAATAAGACGCTGACAAACAGAATGCCTCAAATTATCAAGAAGATTATACAGCATGACAAAGTAGGATTTATCTTAGGGATGCAGGGATGGTTCAACATATGAAAATCAATAAATGTAGTACATAATATTAACAGAGACAAGGGGGGAACTCTATGTTCCTCTCAGTAGGTGCAGAAAAAAATTTTGATGAAGTCCAACATCCATTCCGGATAAAAACCCTACAGAAAAATTGGAAAAGATGGTCTTTATCTCAATCTGATAAAAGCCAGCTTTGACAAACATACAGTCAACATCACACTAAATGGACAAAATTTCCAAGCTTTCACTGTAAAATCAGGAACAAGACATGAATGTCCACTATCATCACTTTTATTCAATGCAGTTTGGGAAACATTAGCCAGAGCAATTAGACAAGAGAAATAAATAAAAGAAATACAAACAGGAAAGGAGGAAGTTAAATTATCACTATTTGTGGATGACATGACACTACATAGAAGACCCTTAAAACTCCATGAAAAGACTTCTAGACTTAATAAGCAAATTCAGTATCTTACATGGACCCAAAGTCAGCATTCACAATTCAATAGTCTTCCTGTACACAAATAAAAAATTCATCTGGAAAGAAATAAGGAAGACAATACCTTTCATAACAGCATCCAAAAAAAAAAAAAATAATGAAATACCTAGGAATGAATCTAACAAAGGACATAAAAGACTTTTACATTGAAAACTACTTTACTTTGAAAAGGACCAAGGAGATCAGAAAATGGAAAGATATTATTCTTGGGTAGGAAGAACCAATACAGTAAAAATGGCCATGCTTCCAAAATTGGAATGCACAGTTAACACAAACCTGATCAAAATACCATTAGAATGCCTCACAGAACTAGAAAAAAATTCTAAAATTCATTTGGAACCAGAAAAAAACTAGAATAGCAAAAGAAATTTCTGGGAAACAAAGGCAGGGTAGAGGGGCATCAAGATCCCTGACTTGAGATTATACTACAAAGCTACCATAATTAAACAGCATGGTATGAGAAAAAAAAAAAACCCAACAGATCCAGTGATCAGTGGAACAGGCTACAAGATGCAGATACAGCTCCAAGCATATCCAGCTGCCTTATCTTTGATGAAGGAGGGCTAGGCTTCACTGCAATACAGCCTCTTTAATCAATGGTGCTCAGAAAAATGGCTTTGTTGGGCTGGCCAGATAACTCTGCAGACTAAAGCACCTGCTTAGGCAGAGTGCAGCAGCCAGGGTTCGATTCCCCAGTGTGCTGGCCCAGCCCCTAGGGTGTGTTGAGATGGTGATTGAGATTGGGCACGGTGGCCTGTGCCTGTAATCCCAGTGCTTGGGAGATTGAAAACAGGAGAATCACTATGAGTCTGATTTACATAGTGAGACCCTGTAGATCCTGTCCTAAATACATTTAAAAAAACTGGCTTCGCTCATGCTGACTATTAAAACTAGTTCAATTTCCTTCACTGTGCCCTAAACTGAAATTGAAATAGATCAAAGATCTATTTTTAGACAGAAACACTGAATCTGCTGGAAGATAGAATACATAGATCTCTTGAAGATAATGGTATAGGTGAAGACTATGACAAAACCTTGACTGCATAAAAAACATCACAAAGAATAAATAAGCAGGGTCTGATCTTACTAAATGATTTTGCTCCAAATGTCTTCAGGACAGGTTTCACTGGCTTGAGTTGTGGGGCCCGAACCACAGCAACCTGAGCCTGACTTACTAAATGATTTTGTACAGCAAAAGAAATCACTGATGGAATGAAGCTATAATATTTTGCCAATTGTTTTTCAGACAAAGGACTAATATCTAGATACATAAAGCACTAAAAAAAAAATCAGATCCCCTAAACATAAAGACACAATGCACAAATACGCATCTAAAATGAATAGATAACTTCACAGTTGAAAATGTAGAAATGGCACATAAATATATTGAAAAATGTTCAGTTTTCCTGGTCACTCAAGAGATGCAAATTGAAACAATGGTGAGATTCCACATCACCCTAGAAAGAGTGGCTATTCTCAAGACATCAACCAATAACAAAGCCGCTAGGTCCGTGAGGAAAAAGGAACCCTTCTCCACTGTTGGTGGGAGTGTAGACTTGTGCAACTGCTCTGGAAATCGGCCTGGAATTCCTCAAAAACCAGAAACTAGAGGTTCCATTTGACCCAACTGTTCCCCTTCTTGGTATCTTCCTGAAAGAATTAGTAGTGTCCTGGCACAGTGCAGCACTCACACCCATGCTTATACCAGAATATTGTATA
>NDGM011176159.1:0-10007 GCA_002564305.1 Octomys mimax | reverse complement strand
CCATTTCTTTTCCTCATTTCCTGGGGTGGGGGTGGGGGACCTTACTATACTTTGTCCCTGTTGAGTTGGCATTTCTCCAGTTAAAAGTGAGAAAACATAGGTGATGAAAGAAGTTTGCTCTGCTCTTTCCTCCAGATCATGTTCTTATAGCCAAAGCATGAGAATGGAGTCGAGCTGCTGCAGAGTCAGGAGATGATGTGAATGAAAGAAATGAGAGACATTAGAGAGTGGTAGGGACTGCAGACTGCGGCGCTGGTCTCCCCTAACAAAGATAACTCCTACTACCCACATTCTGCTGGCTGGTATAAGTGGAAACACATGTCAATGTTGTCTAATCTTCCCACTTTTCAAAAGCTTCCAAATTTATATTTTTCAGATTCTTAAGATTCTGTGAGCAAATCTGACCTGTAAATGCCAACCTCTGATTTTTTAGCCATTTCTTCATCTTTGACAAAACTTGCCAAGCTTATCATAATTTAAATGTTTAAATATCCCTTGGTGTGAAATCCTGCAAGATATTTTTCAAAGCAGAATATATTATGTATATTTTTGCCATTGTCCTTAAGATAACTTTTTAAATTCTAAAGAGATAGAATTCCTTTATAGAAACAATATTGCCTTTACTTTATAGGTTATGTAGCTCCGTTTTAATCATTTAAGTATTTCCCAAAAGATGTGATTTCCCCTCAAAAATACCTTAAGTAGCAAATCAGATTCATCCACCAAATGGACAGTAACTAATCCATCAGTAAATATGAAAGCTTACAGTAGGGTCGATTTAATGCCACAGGTTCCAACTGAGAAGGTGGAGATGTACCTCAAATCTAAGATCTGGGTTATGGAAGAGAAAAAGGCACAGAAGGGGAATCTGGAAGTCATTGACTGGTAGCTTCTCAAATTTTGATAAGAATCAAAGCTCTAGGATTTCTTAGTGCTAGTAGTCACCTGGCATACCGTTGACTAATCCATGGCCTTAAGAATCAAGCTTATAACTAACTCATCCTGTGTAGCAAAGAAGGAAAGAAAACAGGATTTTAACAAGGAGAATAGGAGCCAGAAATGTAAATAAAATTTTGTAACTAGGGAGGGGAAGAAGGATTGAAGGGAGGGGAGAGGAATGAGAAAAAAAAAAAAGAGGAATTCAGATACATAATGTACAGGTTCAAACTCTCTATGATAGGAGTGATCAGTGTACATGTTAAACATGCACTAGTAAGAAGTAAGAATGAAAAAACCAGAGATAACCTTATAAATGGATAATTATAGGGATAAGAACTTCACCAGAATAGTGTTTTCAGTCTGCTTTTTTTAATGTTAATTAGGGAGGGAGAATGGATCAAACCTCTTACAAGAAAAAAAAATACTAATTTCATTATGGGGATCAGTCATTAACCTAGAAAATGTTTAGAAACGTTTAGTATAAAAGGGCTTATAAATAAAACCATGCTTAGACTCTGGCTACAGGTGGTCGCAAACACACACTTTATTCAATTTGATTAATGCAAATAAAAGATAGGAATCAGAGATCTGGGTGAGGTGTCTGAGTGCTAGATTGCTTTTCTATGATGATTGCAGCTAAATATTTTACAGACTCTTAAAAAATGTCTTCCATTTGCATGTGGGTAAAATTATTCAGCCCTGGGCTACAAGAAATAAACTGCTGAAATCATTTAGTAAAACTCTTACATTTTATATCCAAGGAAAATAAAGTTCTGATGAGTAAAATATGTGTGTCAATGTGGGACAATACAGAATCAGGTTAGAATGTGCGCATCTTTATATACCTATGTTTATACCTATGCATTAAACCTTTCTTGAAATATATTGGTGAGATAAGAAAGTTATTTTCTTGGCTATGATATTCTTGAATTATTTTGTCTTCTCTGTGTGTGCGCATGTGTGTGTGTGTGTGTGTGTGTGCGCGCGTGCGCTCACGTGTGCACGCAAGAAATGAAGCTGTGGATGTTTTCTAATTCCTGTCGTTTAGGGGAATAGGCACAATAGGAATGTGTTTCGGCAATTTTCTGATCTTCTCAGCGTTGGAAATCACCTAAAAGTGAGAAGATACTTGGAGAAGCGTACCTGAGTTCACAAACCAGAATCATCTTCCAGCTTTGCAGAAGCCCTGAGTGGATTTCTGGTGATGCTCTGTATTCGCACTACACTGTCACGGTGTCCTCAGTGAAACCTTGAAACCTTCTGCGGAACTGCACGGTAACTTTCGGGGGCACTGCGACATGAAAGAAAAGCTGACTTCGGTTCAGAGGCACTGTGTGATAATGTCCGCCCAGAACCTTCTTTGTTCCAGAAAATTGCTAGTCTTTATGAGGGAAAGTCAACGGGGATGAAATGTAAAAGCATAAAAATCTTATTTGCTAAGGTTAAAGCATTCCTTAGGCATGGCTGACATAATAACAGGCAAAGCATCAGCGGGGATGGCACAGATAAGTGACAACTGTTTAGGGACCCTTGAGAGTCGGTATTTGGGATGGAGTTTCTGTTAGTGGATGGAGGCCAGTTTTTCCACTTGGGTTTTAGTTTATCTCTCAAGCTCACTTTCCCACCTGTGAAATGAGGTGTTAGGGAGCCCATGCGAATCAGATCTCAGACACCTCCCTATCCCGCCTTCCCTGCAGCCTTCACTTTCCCGTGAGTGCTAAGACTTCACTGAACCAAATCACACTTCTGTATAAGAGACCCCCAAACGAACCAGAGACCAAGACTGCATCCAGTCCCTTTCTTAAAAAACAGCTTAGCTTGGTCAGCACAACTGTAATTCCTAACAAATAGTATCATTTACAACCCCCTGAGATGAAAAAATACAAACATTTTGTTGCCATTTATAAAATTTAAGAGCTCATTACCAAGACTGCTTCAATCTGCGTTGCCTTGGATTCGAATCCCAACTAGCACCTGATAGGTTTTAGAGGCAACAGTGATGGTGGTGGTACGGCAGAGAAGCAGAAATAGGAGGAGACAAAGCCTTTATTAACTCTAAACCCATGGAGAGGACCAAGGGCAGGGAGATGGGTGGATCCTCTGGCCTGAGACAGGGAGCCTGAGACTTCATGGACTTTTGCAGGGGGTAGAGCTTGAGGGGCGGGGTCAGTGACATACAAGGAGCTGATTGGAGGCTCCCTGGTGTGGGCAGGAAAAGTAAGAGGAAGTTATATCCAGGGCTAGAGTGCAGAAGGAGGAGGAAGTGGTCATTGGGAAGATGTTGTTTTAAAGGCTTCAGCCATATCAGATGACCACCATAATAATTCCGCAATTCATACTAGGGCCATAACCTATCCAGTAAGTATAGCTTTCTTTGTTCTCTGTCATTTTGATTTCCCCCACACTATGTTTATTTCATTCATATCAGCTACCTCCTAGTGAGTTCATAGAGTTTAAGCTTTCTTAAGAATCTATATGCTAATCTGAGTGAAGTATTTCTTGTGTCCACCATAGGGACTTCAAAGAATGAAGCACCACTATCATTGGACACTGATTCCTATTGTTCACAGTCTTCTCAGATATCTCTAGTCCTTTCCTGCAAGTAATGCTTTGGTCAAAACTGCCATGCACAGAGTGACAGAATGCTTCCTTCACTGTCATTAGACTCTACATAGCATTGGCTCTGAACAATGGCATTTTGCAGCTGAAGAAGTGAATTTGAGCTCATGCTCATGGAGTTTACTGGTCTTACCATGTTTCTCACCATCCAGAAGTAACTGGATTGATAGGTGGAATGTCTTTTGAAGATGGAGTTATGGTGCTAGCTAGGTGGCAATAGCTTGCAGTGCTGGGGTAAAGGCTGTGTATGCTTTACATTAATCCTCATTGTATGGGACTACATCTCCCATAGCCAGGATTCACAGGTCCAGGAATCAAGGAGTGGCAGTAGGAATGGTACCACCTATCACTACCCTCAGTGATTCACTAGCAGAAATTCTGCTTCTTGTTCCTGCTTATGTTCCACTGGCCTAGAAGCCTTAATTCCAGGGGGGAGAAGGCTTGTACCAGGAAGCACAACAATGATACTATTGAACTGGAACCTAAGACTTGCGCCATTGTCTGTTTGGTCTCCTAATGCTTCTGAGGAAACAATGTAAAAGAAAGCCACAGGGCTGTCAGGGGTGATTGACCCAAACCGTAAAGGGAAATTAAAATTCTACTCCACAAAGGAGGAAAGGAAGAATATACATGGAGTACAGGAGCTCCCTCATGGAGCCTCTTAGTGTTACCTGTTATTAAAGTGATGGGAAACTACAACAACCAAATATAATAATAATGACAAATGATCCAGAGCCTTCGGCAATGAAAGTAGGGGTCATTCCACCAGGGAAAGAATCAAGACCTGGTGAGGTGCTTCCTGAAGCAATGCAGAATGGGTAGATGGTAATTCTAAATATGCGCTATCAGCCCATGATCAGATACAGAAAAGAAGGCTGTACTCATGCTATTTTTTCCTAATATGGTTATGTTATAATTAATAAAATATAATATAATATAATATAATATAATATTGATAGACCTAATACTGGTTTATAAAAAAAAAAGCTTGTCTTCTATTCTGGGGTAGGAATTAGTGTGTTTCTGCTTGTATACAGGATAGTTATAATGTGTTAGGCCTAAGTATGAGTCTGTCTTTGTATCTAGAGATGGTTAAAGAAAGATGTCCAGTTTCCACACTGGCAAGGGGTGTACTGAGCTGGTTGAGTGAGTCTGTCCCCTTGCGTTGAGAGAAGCTTGACTAAGTCTTCCCAGCATTTCTGCTCCCTAAGATGTAGAAGGCCCACCCTAGGGCAGGTGCTGAGCTGGACAGTACAAAGGAGAAATGAAGGTGGACTGATCTGCCTCTGCTGCAGAGAGGAGCTCCAGCCTTTGCCTTCACCTTGGTTATCACTTCTGGCTTCCAGCTTGGGTTCCTCAGGCTTTGGTGTAGACACTTTCACCTTCTATCACAGACCCACTGGCCTTCTGATATAGACTTGCATGGGACACTGCAGTGAGTTCGAGACCTTGGACTGAATCCTTCAGTCTCAGGTGTGCAGGCACCCTCTGCACTCTTCCTCCTTTGACTTTGGCTGACCATTGTAGGGCAATCTCCTAAATTCCTATACATTGGTATATCTCGTGTTATATCTGTTTCTCTAGTAAAGCACCAACTGATACAGTTTCTCTCACCATCTTTCCTGCATTTTCCACAAGGATGATTTCAGGCCTTCTCTACATTCCCCATTCATCATACTCAGTGATGCGCTTGCCTCTGTTTTCACAAGGAAACTAGGAAGCATCAAATATCTTCCATCTCCTGCACCCTAGAACATGTCCTCATCTTCCTGACTCACTCTTCTCTGCTTTAATGGAACACATGGCCCCTGTGCCGTCCAAGGTTAATCCTTCCATCAGTGCTCCAGACCCTATCTGGCCCTGTCTCCTCAGGGATTTTATCAGTTGGTAGTCTGTCTCCTTTTTCTTGTATAAATTCAACCTTCCATTTTTATTGCTCTTTCCTATTAACTTTAAATATGTCCACCACTTTAAAAAAAGAAAAACTCCATTTGAACTCAAATCTCTCTTCAGATTTTTCCTCCTCCAATTCACAGAAAATTTCAGACAAAATTTTTTTTAACTTGTTATTTTCACTTCTTCACCCTTTGTTCATTCTTCATATGAATGTAATGTGGATCATACCCATTCCTCTTAAATGAAATAGCTTTTGCCTAGGTCATCAGTGACCTTCTTATCGATACATTGCCAATTCTCAAGGCTAAACATTGTTTTTCAATGCATTTGGACCCAAGAGCTAAGAAATGCAACTGTAAGATGGCAAAAAAGGAAAGAAGCAGATTTTTTCTTCACTGACACACTTCCTTTCCATTTTTGGCCCTCTTCTCCCTTCTTTTTGTAAGTTTCATTCTATCTGATCTTTAAATAGTTTATTGTCTTTAACCCTTTACTCTGTTTATTCAGTAATAATTTCATCTGTGACTTCCTACTCTTTTATCGCTGAAGCTACCATTGTCTTGTGAGCCCTTGTGTTATTGGTTAAGATGTTTTCAGGCTGGGGGTCACCTACTCACCCTGGCTACGGTTTCCTCCAGGCACTTCCAACATCAGCTATGTCAAAACCAGAGGTCACCTACCTGTGCTCTTTTCTCTGCTGCTTGCCTCAGTGAATAGGGGCAATCTGGGTGCTATAGTTCATGTTCCTTCCTGGGCACACAACAAACCTCATGCTCTGTTGTGGTTACCCCCTGAATATGTCGTGTGATCCCCATGGCTGATCACTCTCATCTACGGTGCTAGGGTTTCTTAGGGGATGCTGTGGACTCGCTTCTTGTCTTCCAGATTCGTGTGTTGAAGCCCTAGTCCCCAGCATGATGGTATATGGAGATGGGGCTTTGGAGAGTAAGTAGAATAGTGTTGACAGGGGTCTCGGAACTGGTACTGGTCCCTGGCTTGTTAGGAACTAAACCACAAAGCAGTGAGGAGCAGTGAGCAAAACTGTATCTGTACTTGCTGTGCTCCCCGAACCACCTGAGCTCTGTATCCTGTCAGATTACAGCAGAGGTAGATGCTCATCTGAGCATGAACCCTGCTGCCAACTGTGTGTGCAAAGGATCTAGGCTGTCCAGTCTTTGGGAGAATTAAATCCCACCCCTGCCTACACAACAGCTAAATCTACTGGCACCTTAATCTTGGACCTCCTGGCTTCCAGTACTGTGAGAAAGTAAGTGTGTTGTATTTTGTTATGAAAACCAACATGAACTGAAACATCTGGCTTATCATAGCTCACTCCTAAGAAAACACTGCTCCTCTATCTCACTAGTCAGAATGAGGTTGCTGGTCTTCTCTGTAAAAGAGAAAACTGATGATGCTGGTCTCCTCTGTGAAAAATTTGGCTGGCACCAAATCTCTAAGATAAAAATCCAAATTTCTTAACCTTACTTATGAGAAAAATAAATAGTTTACCTTTGGCTCCAACCACCTTCTTGTTTCTCCTTTTGCATCCTAGATTTAGCCTTACTGGTCTCTCTCAACTCCTTCATAACGCTGTCCTCTTTTCTTGACAGCCCTTCATGCTGTTTCTTCCTCTCTCCACCTTACTAATCATTAAATGTTTCTCCTCTTCATTGGGAAGGCAGCATGGAGAAGAGATTTACTAGGAGCACATCAGTCTCCCAATCTTATGGACAATCTTGTGGTGAAGGATTAAATAAAAGGGATGATGCAATATGGTTTGTGGGGGTCCAGGAAGGTCTGAGCTCCCCTGGATCTAACATAAAGACTTCTCTGGATTGCCTGCTCTGTCTTGGGCAATTTCCTATGGGAAGGTGTGGAGAATTTCGGAGAGCATCTGAGGAACAGGGGCAGTAGTAAACAAGGCTTGGCGGAATGGAACAAAGACATTCCAGGCAGTATATCTGTTTAACAAGAAAACTGCTTGAACTCTGAGGTTGGCACTAGTATCCTGAGTTCTAAGTGAGATTTATTGCCCTCAGCTGCAGAGTTATCTTGCCTTCAGAGGTATTGGACAACTACAGGTATCTACTGTAACACTGGTGTGGACACTTCTATTTTCTGCACACCAGCCACTGGCTCTTGGGCAAGTCACCTGGTTGTGAGTCTGGGGACAGACTCATAATTTAATTTAGAAAGTCAACAGATAAATTTTAAAGTCTGCCCAACACCACTTCAAAGTGGTCTCTGTCAGTGATGGAAAGTGGTTTGAATTATGAGTTGGTTACTGTTATGTGGATATGGCTTAGATATTTTTCCAGAATTGAGGCTTGAACCCAGGGCCTGGAGCATACTCAGCAAGCACTCTACATCCCTAGGCCTGGTTTGCATCTTAAATGTCCCACAAAAGCCATGTGTTGAAGCCCTAGTTTCCAGTCTGTGGTGCTATTGGAAGATGACAGAACCATTAGGAAGCAGGGCCTCACATCAGGAAGCTGGACACTGAGGGGTGTCCTCAGAGGGATTTTAGGGCTCTGGCCCTTTCCTCTCTCTTGTTTTGTGACCCTGCTTTTGTGATGTGCTGTCATGTGCCCCTCACTGTACAGATGGCCCCCAGGCCTGCATGTGCATGTAGACGGGGCCATTGAGAGGTGATGGGATCATAGGGGCGTGGTACACATGTGTGGATGAGTCTTCACTGAGTTTATAGCTGAGTGTGCCATGTGGAGGTAAAGCCTGCTGGAGGAGGTGGGCTCCTTGGGCATCGACCTGGAAGTCTAGCTCTCTCTCTTATTCTTGGTCCTCCATCTGCCTCCTGCTACCATGTCATTGCTGTTTCTCCTCGCTAAGACCCTCTGCATGCTGCCCTGACTTGGAGCCAGCTAACTATGGAATGAAACTTTCCTAAGTGTGAGTCCAAAGAACGCTTTTGTCCTTTGAACTGTGGGTGTCAGGTAATTGTCTCTGTGATGAGAAAGTAACCAAGACACTCACCCTGATATTCTGCTTTTCAACAGATGCAAAGCAGCAGGCTAAATTTCTGTACCGAAACTCTGCAACTGTGAGCCAAATTAAATCTTTCTTTAAGTTCTTTGTTTCAAGCACTTTGTCATAGTGGTAAGAGGCTACCTAACACAGTAACTTACTAGCTCTCTTATCTAGAAGTCACAGAATTTTTCCAAGTCTGAAATTCCTCATCTATAAAGATAATATTTGCCTCATCAGATTGATGTAAAGATAGTGAGCTCCTACTTACACATGCTTAGAACAGTGCTGAACACATAGTAAGAGGTGTAGTTAATGTTTATTAAAGTGCAACGAATATCCTAGGTCTCAATCTAGAAATTATCTTCTCTGGAAAGATTTTCTACAACTTGTTCTTAGCTTCATACCTGAGACTGCATCAGTTGTCTCTTTTGCTCTATGAGCTTCTAGACTTTCCTGCATTCCATTTATCCTGTGTTGTTATTGATTGTTCCTTCTACCATACCCTCTACTAAATTATCAGCTCCAAAAATTAAAGAACATATGTATATATTTAGGTATCAATTTCTAGCCCCTAGCAGGCTATGCAGCACATACTGGTCACACATTAATATTTTCTGAGTGCATTAATATATCATCAATTTAGTAATCACTTATGTGTAGTTATAGTCTGTTGACAAATATCTATGTAAGAGGCTATATTCAATCATTGCTAGGAAAACTGTGACCAAACACATTAAGAATTTTAAAAAATACCCAATTTGTGTAAAATTTGAGACACTATATTAATAAGACTATTTTTGCTGTCATTAGAAGAAAACATAACAACCTGATCCATCTGCACCAAGACAAGAAAAGTGAGAATGCATTGTTTCATGCCCTGGAAAGACCCAAGGCGGGTTGCTTTCAGGCTATGCAGGGTCACCGGGACCTCATTATTTTGCATCTCTGAGTAGCGCTTCATGCCAGAAAGTCTTGCTTTAGGGCTCCATGTGCTGCCGCTGTAAAAGGCAGCTTGGCCATTTATCATGTAAATAAGAAGCCAGGAAAGGACAGGGTCTAAGACAGTGGGCTGCTTACAAAGAAAACAGCACACTAATTCAAACCACATCAATAGTGAAATTAAAAAAAAAAAAAAAATGTGAGAGCAAACACAGACTAGAAACTTTTTGGGCGGAATACCCTAAGTTAGCTAAGTCAGCTTCCTTACCTCCAGGCTGGGTTTTGAGGAATTTGAAAATGCAGACTAAGAGGTTTCCTTTAAGCTGTGTTTCTTTAAATTCTGCCAGCTGAAAAACCAGTTCGCTTTAAAGTCTGCATTACAGAGCCTAAACCCTGGCTGGTCACTCTGCACCCACAGAGCCACCTTCCGCAGGTGACCACCGGGCAGCTGAACAAGTTCCTGTGCTCTGCTTGTCCCCCAGGCAAGGAGCACACCCTGGCATCCCCTTCCCAGGACCCTCCCAACCAGGACCTTTCTTTCTTCTTCTATTTTGTTTTCTTTCTTTCTTTTTTTGCAGAACTGGGGATTGAACTCAGGCCCTTGAGCTTGCCAGGCAAGCGCTTATTCT
>NDGM011176153.1:0-19329 GCA_002564305.1 Octomys mimax | reverse complement strand
GGATAAGGCTGTAGGTCTTCTAAGGACAAAGGCCTCTCTCCCCGTCACTGTCCCCAGCACAGCTGGCACTCAATGCAGTAAGACAAGTTGTGTCAGTGTCACGGTGGGTGACAAGGACAGTGAAGGGGCCCTTTTCACCCTCCTGTGATCTGACCAGCCAGCCTGCCACATGGCTGCTGACACCGGTGGGCCAAGACAAGTGACAGCACAAGCCCTGATTCCCACAGGGTGGCACCAGCTCACACAGGGCCTGCCCGTATTGTAGGAGAGTGTGCCAGCCCAATGCCCAAGAAAGACAGTTCAGGAGAGAACTGTTTCGGCCCATGGCTGCGGGGCTGTCGGACCATAGCTCCATCGTGTATGGGCCTGAGATGAGGCAGAAGCCGTGCTGGGCAGCAGTAGCCAAGCAGAACTGCTCACATATGGTGAATAGGATTTGGACAGAGAGAGTGCCCCAGGGCAAGGGGATGGGAACAGCACAGTCCCCAGGCTCATGGCCCTGTGGCCCTGTCCGTTAACTAGGCCCCACCTTCTAATAGCCCAGTGGACTACAAGCTTGTTGGTTTGGGGTTAGGTTAGAGCACCCTTGGGATCTAATCGTTCCCCTAGATCCCCTCAGCTGGCCACTGGGGTCATTCTAGATCCAGAACACATGAGAGAGAAACCCAAGCTTAGGACACCCAGTAGTTTATAATGGGGTACAGGCTGGCCTGCCTGACCTTTGCCACAAAAAGTAGCATTATTCTTTGAGCTGATGGGTAGATAATACTCTGAAGACACACACTCTCAGTGTTCTGCTGTCCCCAGAAAGATCACAGCGAATAAAGAAGGGGGCAGTGGTGTGGTCTGCCACAGTGGGGTGCAGGCTGCAGGATGAGGAGAGGTGAGGATGGGAAGGCCAGAATCCATCGGCAGGTCTGCCCCCAGGGCAGCTAGTGACCCTGGTTCAGGTGAAAAGCTTCCCAGTATGTCTCTTTCTCTGTTCAGGAAAGAGCGTTCTGAGCTGGCTTTGGGGTCCCCCTCCGGAGTGTGGAGCAGGGACCGCCTCCACATACAGAGACCCCAGCTTTGTGTTCTGTTCCTGGAGCACACAATTCCAGGGCACACCCAGGTGTGTGTGCTGGGGGATCACCTCTGAGGAGCGAAGCCCCAGAGCTGTGCGGGGCCGACCTAGAATCAGGTAGGGCTTCCGCAGGCCACACGCACGGCAGTGTGCTCATCCCTGAAATCAGCTCTCCTGGTGTCTTCAGTTTGTGGCTGTGGTGCTTGTGGCCCTCCTAGGATCCTGCAGCTCTGGAACAAGAGCTGTGGCCTCACCTTAAAGAAATCCTCTCACCGCCAGGTGTAGCTGCGGGTGTCGGTCTGTGGCTGCACAGCGCAGCGGTGCCAGAGCCATCACCGCGGATGGCAGTGTGGATTTGGGGTCTGGTGGTGAGCAAGAGCTTGCAGTAAGGTCAGGCTGACCTTAGTGGCACGGGGGACACAGGGAGGCCTGCCCAAGGCTCCTGAGGCTGGAGGTCGAGGTCCTCAATGCTCAGCACATCAGTCATCAGCCTTTTTCGCAAACAAGGACCTTAGCTTCTCAGCCTTAATTAATAACTCATTAACGTGAAATGAATTACCATTCAAGGAGAGATGAAGCCCTCCAGCCCTTTGAGAGAGAATAAGGCAATTTTATACATCGAGCCTCCTTTTGTGCTTCCGGTCTTTTCAGAAGCATTGAGGAGCCCCTGCTCAGTAACCCACAGGGTGGATATTGCTGGATGCTTGTGTAGGAAAACAGGACAGAGGGGCAATATGAAGTGACCAAGTAGTGAATGACAGTCACCTGGGAGCAGAAGCGAACCTGCCTTCGACTTCGTTGGGGTATGTGTTATATAAGTGTTAGAAATGATGACCCCTCGTAATTTGTTTTGAAATCTATCATTAAAGATTCACCGAGTGTTGGATGGCTATTAGCTTCTTGCCCATGGGTTTCCTCAGGGCAGAGCGATGCTGCAGTGCGGGCGAGGGCCCAGCCCCGGGCACGCGTGGCCAGAAGTGTGGCAGCCGCTACTCCAGTGTGCCCCCACAGCTGGGGGTAGGGAGAGGAGCATCCCGTGGCAGTAGCGCATTTTCTGAGACTCAGAGGTGAAGATGGCTGGCTCACTGTTTTCAAGAACTAACGGGCCACATCGGTCACACATTCCCATTTTCCAAGGGACGCTAGAAACGACAGATTTTTTAGATGGAATCTCTCAGATTAAACAAAATTTCATCTGCAAACTTGAGCTGGACTCCAGGCCACAAGTGTATATATCTGTCTTGAAATGTTCCTTGAATAATGCTGTTTCCTTAGGCAGGCTGTGATGTGGCCAAAATCGGGTCCTGCTGTTTCTGTATGTTCCCACAGCTGGGATGTGGGAGCAGGGCTAGGGGGACCGTCCCCAGCTCCAAAGGACCTGACCAGCTGACTTGGATTCTTCCAGCGAGGTGACGGGAGTGTGTGGTCCTGCTGGGAGGCTCCTTGCCCCTCCCCCCAGGTGTCTGAGCCACGGCCAGAGCTGCGTCACCACTGACCTTGTATGTCCCAGGGCTTGTGCTTCAATTTCACCTCTCAGACTGTGAGGATTTTGCAGACCTGTGGGCATTAGTGTGCGCCCCGTAAGGACCTTGCCCCTCACGTGTCAGCAGTGTGATGTCTTGTTTCCGACCGAGAACTTGGACCCATACGATGAGGTCTGTCCCAGATCCCTACCTTCTGTGCGTTTCCTGTCTCGAGTTCAGATCAGCTTGCTGTCCTTGGTACATGCTGGTCCTGTCCTCGGTACATGCTGGTCCTTCTTTCTGGAGTTGGTCTCCATAGTTACTAACAGAGGCGCTCTACCCTTTCTTCCACTCATCAAGGTAGAAGTTGGAGGCTGCTGGGCTGGTTGAGCTGGGGAACTGCCGCGGGAGGACTGCGTGAGGGAGACGGCACAGGTGGGTGCTGTGTCCTGTGCCCAGCGCGGACTGGAAGGGGTGCACACAGCCAGGTGGAGGACGTCCACACCTGAACCCCAGCTATTGGGGAGCTAGGGCAGGAAGATCATGAATTAGAGGCCAGCCTGGGCAACTTAGTGTTGCATCCCCAAGACCTTGGGGATGTTGACCTCTCGGGTCCAGGTGGGCGCCACAGTGAAGAAGGCACCTCCGCCTGACCTTTTACCTGCATGGCACATATCTCTGCAGGCAGGAGCAGCGCATGCCACTGGGGTCACCCTAAAGGGAAATTGTGTCCCTGCTCGCATATGGCTTCTCACCACTCTTTCATTCTTTTTCTGTCTTTCCCTTTCCCTTGAAGCCCCTATAAATGTTAGCAGTGCCCTGCACCCTCTGTCTGCTGGGAAGTCATGGGGTGGTAGAGAGCCACTCATGGGCACCACCTGGTACCCGAGCATGGCCCTGATGGAGAGACCTGTGCCGCTGCCATCCCATGGGGGAGAGAAGCACAGGGCACAAGGTGGGCACCAGGGCTGACAGGCAGGGAGGTCCTAGGGGACTCAGGGCAAGCGGCCATGGTAGACCCCCGAGTACATGTCTCCCTATCCTGCTCCCCACTGGCTGAGCCTGAAGGAGGCCAGCCAGATGATGCTGGAGCCCCTGGATGCAGCTGCTGTGGTGCGCCCAGGTGGGGAGCAGCCCGAGGGGTGCAGTGCAAAGGAGAGAGTGTAACACCCCTGCAGGCTCAAGCCCCAAGCCCCTCCTCGGAGTGCTGCCGCCATGAGCACAGATCAGAACAACTCGCCATACCCAGAGGGCAGCTCTGAGGGCTCAGTGGTAGCAGCCAGGGGTACAGGAGCCACTTGCTTGTAGTGCTCTCTCGGGAGCTCCGGAGGGCACCCTGGATGGTGGTGTATGAAGAGGGTAGCGCCAGACTGAGCCTCGACTGCAGCCCCGGACTCTGCCCTCCCGGCTCCTCTGCAGACTGCCAGCGGGCTGCAGGGGCACAAGGTCCAGTCTGGTGGGAGTTGTTGTTGCCTCGTAGTCACCACCCGAGCTCAGCAACTGGCCCGCTCAAGCAGCAGTGTGCACCTGGATCGTGGGGTGGCTCAGGAAGCTGGTGCTGGGAGACCCGGGGCACTGGGGATCCCGCACATTCCCAGGCAGCATCACTGCCTTGTGAGCAGGAGCACCTGTGGCCTGCACGCATCCCCTCTGGCCTTGTTCTGGAGTCAGGCAGACCCGCCGATGACCAACTCCTGCAGCACTCAATGCATATATATCCAATCCCCACAATGGCATCAAAGGTTATCTTTGTTTTCCAAGGCAGAGAAATACATTTTTAGTATGGAAACCCTGTATCTTCATTAATCGCAGGATGGTGCCACAGTCTGCTGTGTTGACAACTGTGACTTCCAGAGCACTGGGACCCGTGGAGGGGCCCTGGCTGCTCCCCTGGGCCTCTGGCATGCTCCTGAAGTTGCATATTCTCCCAAGCCCAGGCCCCATGTCTTCTGAATCAAAATCAGCCTGATCGTGAGACCTCTATTTTTATAAAGCTCCGCAGGAAAGTCTGGTAATTGGCCAAATTTAGGTGCCACTAATGGGCTATGCATTTAAACTTGGTACTGTGAAAGGCTTCCATTGGAAAAATTTACAACTTAATTGGTTCTGAGCTAAAACAATTGGAGGAAAGAGTGTGTAAGAGTGTGTGTGTGTGTGTGTGTGTGTCCCCGTCCGTCCAAGCCCTAATATCTCTGAACTCTTGCACTAGATCCAAGACTGATTCCCAAGCAGCAGGTGTGATTGGCTTGGCTTTCAAAGAAAGCTCATTATATTTGGGGTCTAAAGTTAGCGTGACCAAGTATTAATTCCGGTCCCTGTTGAACCAGGGATCCACATCAGGTGTACAATAGAATCACTTTCATCACAGTGTGCGCTAGGAACAAGGTTGTTTTCCTTCCATTCAGTCTCTGCAATGTGCAGAGTGAGCGTCTCTGGTCAGTCTGCACCTCCACAGGCTGCCTCTGGGGACTGTGGCATGTGGTGCGGTGAGTGCCACCACCCTCTGGCCCAGACAGCCGACTCCTGTGGGTGAGCTGTGCCATCCCATGGGTGGGCTGTGCCATCCCATGGGTGGGCTGGCACAGCGGGGCTCCCAGGCGTGCCCTGCCCTGTGCTGACCCTCTGCCTGGGACTGGCTGGGCCTCTTGTCTTTAGAGGCAGAGACAGGGTCCCGTGTCTCTGGGATTGCTTTGCACACGGCCATCCAGGCTTGTGGGCACCTCTCAGTTAAGCACCGCCACAGTTGGCATCACCGCTCTGCTGGTCTCGGTCATGTGCTGACCATGTGCCGTGTGATGCATCATTTGCTGCACAGGCAGGACTGCAGGGGCTTCCAGTGGCCACCACGCCTCGTGCCAGCCTGAGGCCCCGTAGACTTGACTCGCGCTGGCTTCTGTGCTCTGCAGCTCGCCGTGGTGTTCACCCGACTTGTTTATTCCTAGGGAATGTCACTAGTGCGTCTGGGTCTCAGATGGCAAGCGGCGTCAGCCTGGTGTCCTTCAACAGCCGACCGGATGGCATGCACCAGCGCTCCTACTCAGTCTCCAGTGCCGACCAGTGGAGCGAGGCTACGGTCATTGCAAACTCGGCCATCAGCAGTGGTAAGAGGGGGTGCAGCCCCACAGACCGCGGCCACCTCCAGGTCCTCTGTGTAGCACGGGGCCGGAGCTGCCCAGGCCCTGTGGAGGATGCCTTGGCAGTGGTGCACGTCTCACCTGTCACCTGTGGAGCATTTTGTCCCTGATAAGCCGCCTCGCCCTCTCTCATCTGTTCCTGTCTGGTCAGGGAGCAGACACTTGTCCCCAGTGGACAGATGGAAAACCAGGGCTCCAGGTGTGCTTGACCACATGACAGTGGGGCCAAGGAGCAGCATCAGGCATTGCGTGTCGCTGCCCTACATGTGTGACCCACAGGCCGCCGCTCATGTGCATTTTGTGTCGCAAGGGCGAGCTCCTTCTGCTCGTCAGGCTTCTGGGACTCCTAGCACACCCTCAGAATTCTGGGGCATCCTGATGTCTTCAGTCCCTTGTTCCTGCACATCTTCCATGTTTTGGACAAGTGGCTCCTGTTTTTCGGGTGACAGAGCTGTACACTGGAAACGGCCTTGACACACACATGCAAGCATGAGTTATGCAGCGCGGAGGGCACGCCACCTGCCTGCAGCCCGCGTTGCCGGTGGCGTTTTGTCTATGGCCTGTTCACCGGTATTTAAAGGAATTCCCACTGTTGTATGTAATCTATCAGACAGGGCTTTAGAGCAATTTTAGCATAATTTGTTCTAATTAAAAGATTGAGCATCAGGTCCTCCCCGTAGACCCACCAGCTGCTGCGGCAGGACTGCAGCTTTGGTAAACATCGTCCCCTTTTCTAGCTGCTCCTCAGTGCTCCCAAGCTGTGGCCACATGCGGACCTCAGGGGACAGCACAGAAGAGGCCAGGAAGGAGAAGTGGAGTCCTTCATGGGACTCCAGGGGGCGCTGTGCAGGCAGCGCTAAGCTGGAGGCCAGGTGTGCAGGGCAGAATGCTGCCGCTGGCGCCAGGCCGACTTCCCCTCCTGCGGGGAGCTGTGTGCAGCTGCCCGAGTGGGCACAGCACTGCCGCCCTGCAGAACCTCCTCTCTCAGGCCCTCGCTTCTCTGGGACCCGCTTTCCGCAGGCGCTGCTCACACACACACTTATGGAGCACTGAAGTCACCTCAGTGTGAAGGCTGCCTTCAGGTTTTCCAAGCTGAGCGTGATCCCACATGGCACCCACAGGCTCCTTGGCCTTATGGAACTAGAGCTACAAACAGAAAACCAGAAACCCAGGCCACTGCCTGCCCCGGCATCTGCCTGCTGAGGGGTGAGCAGGAAAGAGCCCAGCCCAGGTCCAGTCATTTGAGGATCTCTAGTTCATCAAGATCATCCCAAAGAGGATCTCCCTAGAGTGGTAAAGCAGCAGATGAATTTGTTTTCTAGGCAAAATAGGAGAAAGGCACTGGGCATGATGACACATGCCTGCAATCCCAGCTCTGGGGGCGCTGAGGCAGGAGGATCACCAGGAGGTCCAGGCCAGCCTGGGCACCTAGAGAGTTCAAAGCCAGTCTGCACTACGGAGCAAGACCCTGGCTCAAACAAAACAGAATCAGCAAGCAGAAGTCATTCTAAGCACTGGGGCAACCTGGACAGATACAGAGAGGGAAAGAGAACATCTTTGGATTTCCCAGGTAGCTGAGGAGCTTCCATGAGGTGAAAGTCGTCCATCAGGTGCAGCTGGAAGGAAGCGGGGTGGGGGCTGGAGGCCAGAGTCACTGGCTCCACCTTCATCCTGTTTCAGAATGCTGCAGAGACCAAGGATCCAGAAGGACGGACGAGGGGGCGCCCAGGAGGCCGTTTCCTCTGCTTTTCATGGGGGTCTTCCTGGTGCCTGAATGTTCTAAAGCTTGTAGTGTGGCCTCCCCAGTATATTTCTGAAAGGGCAAAAGTGACGGTAGGCGCTGACACTGGTGGAGGCTCGTGTGGACTTTTATCTCATTTCTTCTCACAGAGAAGTATTCTTGTTGTCATTTTTCCAGTAGGGAGGCCACTACAGCAGGCGTGGATGTCCCTTGCAGGCGGAGCAGCCAGTCAGAGCCAGGACTTGAACTCAGGCCACAGCTTTTCCCTCTCATCTGCTGCCCCTGGGAGCTGTTTACAGCCCCACCTTCTCGGGCCAGTTCCAGCCCATTGGATCCAGCAAGTGTGAACCTGAGTATCCACTGCCCCAGCCAGGGGCCCGTGTTAGTTGCATGCCAGCGTTGAGAGCCACCGCTCTAAAATCTGGTCTCCCAAAACGTGCTCCACAGACCAGACGTCTGGCCTCTTCTGGGACTTTGTAGAAATGGAGCTGCCCGGACTGTACCTGCCACACCCACTGGGCACATCCCTGTGTCCTACCTTTAAGGTGCTTGCTTGTCAGTGACCCACCCCCAGCCATTTTTAATGGCTGCGTTGTTGTAGGGTCTGATGGAGAACACCAGTAAAGCGTATTTACACATGGATTTCTTTTCTTTTTTTTGTGATACTGGAGATCGAACTTGGGACTTCGAACCTGTTGGGCAGGCATTCATGCACTGAGCTGTCTCCCCTGCCTGCTGCATGGGGATTTGAAGACTTCACCTTGACAATACACGTGCCCTGCAGTGCTTGGTACCCAGGAAGCAAACAGGAGTGGCAGCTTTCTCCCATACAAGGTGCAGCTGACTGAAGCCCCCCTGCTGCCCCTCCCACCTTTGCCCATCTTTGAATTTCACAGGCAGAAGGAGCTCCGTCAGCTAGCAGGTGGGGGGAGGCCACCAGCTCCGGCGCCTTCGTGTCGCTACACTGCAGAGCGCGCCTGCCATTGTCATCCGGGTTCTTGGAAGGCCAGTACTAACGGCAGCTTTATGATTCCAATTCTCTCTGGCCCCACTGCCACCCTAAAGTGAGACCTGGGCTCCAGAGAACTTTTCTTTCACCCCCCACCCAAGTACCCACCGGGGTGCTGGGCTTCCAGCAGCTGGGGGCGACTCCTAATTAGGTAGATGACTTTGTAGTGGGTGCTTGCCCAGGACACAGGAGGCACTGGCTAAATTAAGAGAAGGAAAGGCGAATCCATTCTGCAAAATGGAATGCCCCACTGCTTTATGACTATTACTGTTGTAAGGTTTCACATTTAAGTACCTGAGGTTTAAAATTAAACGTCTAATGTAATTTGGCGTCGCTAACATGAGCCTCGCATCTGCCCTTAGAGGGAATCCGACAGCTCCGTTCGGGGTTTCAAATTGCTGCCTGTGCTTGTGAGCAGCACAGAGGGCTGGATCCCCCTCACGCTAAGTGCCACATGCTGCTCGGCGTAATTTTTTAAATGCAGAACATATTCATCTTGCGCTTCTACTGCATTGAAAAGGGCTGCTCCGGTAGTACATGAAAAATTAATTTTTTTACATTTTTTCTCACTCTCCTAAGTGTTTGACAGAAGTAATTTTTGCAGCAAGAGAGAATAAAAACTGGTGGCTGTAAATTCCTGTCCTGGACCCTCTTGTGTAGATTCTTTATGGACCCAGAATTGATCTACATGTCAGATCCTGTTGTGGTTTAAACTGTTTATCACCGTAATGGCAGCAGGGAGCCCGGGAACACCAACTTATAATCCTGGGTGAAAGAAATTGGTGTTTGCAGTCAATGAAGGGGCAGCTTAACTTTATTGATAGATTCAGAACAATTATCTCTGCAACAACTATTGGCTGAGGGTTTTCTTGAATCTTATTGGAGGCCTATAATTTTTTTTCCTGGTTAATCATTTTCTGTACAGGTCGTTTTCTCCAGACGTGGTAGCCAAGCGGTAACTTTCCTGGGAGGAGCAGGACCCCTGGGGGCATTTGCAGCACACTAGGGTTGTCATAGTGAACATCGAGCCAGCCGGCATTTTAGATGCATCGCACCCTCGCTGGGGGCCAGGGCCGATGCCGCAGAGCCCGGCCCGTGTCTGCCCAACTTGCTGAGGGTCTGAGGGGGCCAGGCTGCTGATGCCAGCCTTGGCTGATGGCCTGAGCTGCCCGTGGTTGCCGTGGCAGCCACACTTCCCTACCTCTCAGCTGTCAGGTTGCTGGGATTACTCCACCCCGGCTCCGATTGCTTCAGTCCAGCAGTTTATCTTCCGCCTCGCCTCTGGCCGTCACTTGCGATTGCATTTCTTGGTGTGATTCTTCAGCCTTGCTCCCTGCTGCCCCCATGGGGCCACCTGCCACTTCGTCCACAAGTCTGCACGTGTGTGTGCTCCTGTAGGTACACTTTAGGTAGCTCCTTGCCTGTATATCTTCATGCCGCAATCTGATTATTAGACAGTAGGTCTGAAAGGAAAGCTTGTGGCTTCTTGATGACTCTCAGATGTTCCTGCCCACGATGGAAACGATTTGCATGGCTACTGTAACGATGGGACTTAGGAAACCCAGGCCCCGGCTTTGCTGGCAGTCTCTCTTCCCTTCCTGTAGAGAAGACCCAAGAAAGGCCTGCAGCCCCACCTTTGAGGCCTCGGGTACAGCAGGCACACCAAAGCCACGGCGTCCGAGGACACCGACTGCCCACTCGTCAATTTTGATTTGTGTAGTTGGAACATGTTTTCCTCTCTGGAGGGTATATTGGCAATTTTAGCACCTGACCAGCAGGTGGTGATGGTGCAGCTGTACCAGTCTCACACAGGGTGGCTTAGTTTGCAGGCCCGCTTCAGTGGGAGGGAGGTGACATCTGTGACATTGCCTTCACACACCATCTCGCACTCATTCCCTGGGAATCGTTATCCCCGTGTGTTACATTTTCCCAAAGTCTGGGAAACTAGGACCACACTCTTCATAATTTGCCCAAATTCAGACCCAGGGCTTTCTGCTTCCAGCTGAGACTGTTTTTCCTCGGCTCTAGGCTCGGCTCTCGTTAGTGCAGGAGAAAGGAATGCTGAGAGCCAAAGCCCAGAGCCACAAGAATGATTTGCCTTTCCATAAGGCTCGTCTTTCGGGGGTACACAGCGCCCTACAGAGAGCCGCTTTCTTCTCTCGCAGATCCTGAGGTTCCCTTCATCAGTTTCTCCCCTCCCCCAGGGCTTCGTCATCAGCCTTCCACTTAGCCTGGTGTCACCCCCCCATCCCCCACCCCCACGCTCTCATCTCCCGGGGATGGCCACTCCTGTCTCGGCCGCTGGGGGGCCACGCGGCTCCTGTGCGAGTGGGCCTAATTAAGAGGCTGACCCGGGCTCCCTTCTCTGCAGAACCTGCCTTCCCTTCTCAGCATGTGGCCACGGAGAAGGCAGTAGCTTCCCAGGGTAACTGGCCACAGGGGGGAAAGGTGGATTTTCTTTCCCCTCCTGATCAGAAAGCTGAAACTTTGTACTTTGTCTCCTTGGTTCCTTCCTACGGGCTATTTCCAGCAGTGGCTGCTGACCCAGGAAAGCAGGACAGTCAGGCACTGCCCAATTCCTGGAACAGGAAGCAGTGGCTTTCAAGCCTGAAGGCCGCTGATGCTCCGCCTTGCTGGACAGAAACCTAGAAATGGTCTGAAGCCAACGGTGGCAATGATGTCGGGTGCTACATAAATACCTGGTCTTTGGAGCCTGGGGCCTGCGTCGTCGAGCTAGCCAAGTGGTTTCAGGAGTGACTTCTTGTCCCCACCCCCACCCCTGGGACCTGTGGTGCTACCTGGCTGTCACACTGGGGAGGGGCATCGCACTTCCGGGATCTGGTGAGAAGTCAGGGCAGCTGCTGTGTCCCGCACCACGCACTGCATCCTCTGGCCTGGAACAGGAGCAGTGAGTCAGGAAAGCTGGCCCAGCCCCACCCTTCTGCGTCCAGCTTGGGAGGAGCTGGAGAAGGCGGCACAACCTGCCCATGGCAGTCTCCGATCTGTAGTGAGCTTCCAACAAATCCGGCTTCTCTGCCCAGGCGCCCTGCAGATGGCATGGTGATGCAGAGACCAGGCGCAAGCCATGCCACCACCACAAGCCGTGACACAACATGGCTGACATTCACCCAGCATTCACCACTCACGCCTGCCAGCGAGGGCAAGACCCAAGAACCCTTGGGGGAGCAGGGGAGGTCCCAGTAGTAGAGGGCAGCTAGCAGAGTGCTGCTGCAGGGTGGCTGTCAGGTTAGCCCCAGAAGCTCTTCCTGTCGTCACTCAGGGGTTCTGGGAGCAGTCACCTTCAGATGCTACTCGGCGAGCTCTGTCTGCACAGCGGGGCCTTTGGGTGTGCTGGCGAGCAGCTCTGAGGAGACAGGCACAGGAGCCGGCCTCCAGCACCACCTCCGCCAAGAAGGCTGCAGACCTGTGGCTGGAGCGTGGAACAGCCGTGCAGGATGCAGATCGCTGCCTGCTGGTAGCAGAGGAGGCAGGGAGCAGGCGGAGGTCAGGCGTCCCTGTCCCGAGTTCACTCCTGAGCCTGGCACAGTCCACAGCCCGCAGCTTGTCAGCACTGATGCTGTTCCGCGAGTCGCTCTGCGCCTTCATGCTTGCTTTCTCTGTGTGGCCCAGGCAGAGGCCCAAGGAGCCCGCGTCGGCCCAGGCCCCCATCAGCTCCTCCTGCCCAAGAGCTGCCCGCTCTCTGGGACTCACTCGCGCTGTCCCTCATCCCCTCTTCTCAGTGTGTGGCCCAGCATTTGGTCGAGACTTTTTTCACTGGCCAAACACAACAATGTATATTAACTGAAGCTGTTTAAGTTTCCTAAGATACAGCAGTCTAAAACTTTACACAGGTATTTAACCGCTTGGGGGGGTGGTTGTTTATTTGTATCATTCCCAGCTGCAGTTTCTCAATTTTTTTTTCCTAAAGACAGAAAACATGGCAAGTGTGAGGTTGTAAATTTGATTTCTGGTAACCAAATTTTAAAAAAAGGCAGAAAGCATCGATTACTACCCCAAGGTCAAGTCAAAAATAGTCAGTGTGGCATGAAAGGTGATGAGAGATGTGCTGCCCTGTTAGCTAGAAGGCCTCTGACGACCTCTGCCCCTTGAGAACATCTGAGTTCATCTTGAAGGCGTACAGCACAGTCCAGGCACAGTTGTGCTATTGTGGGGTAAGGAAGGTGCTCACTGTGTATCTGTGGTTTGCCTAAAATCCAGTCATTTCATTAGGGAAGTCATCCCTTCTTCCCTCTGTCACCTATGAGCGTGAAGTTGGTCAGATCTTCTCAGCCACCCCTTGTTTCCTATTTTTGATTGACAAATATATGTGAAAGGAGAAAGACTGAAAGGACCTTGAAAAGACATTAAGACACTGAGAAGAAAGGAAGGGGTGGAAGGAGGCTCCGGGGTAGAGTAGCTTAAGTGAACAAACAACTAGGAAGAGACAGCCGCAGACCGACGGCAGGTCTGTGGCCGCCGCGCCAGCCTCAAACACACCGCACGCTTTCTTCATTACTGTTCGTACCCTTAGCTTTGCACTCTTAAACTTATTTCGGTGAACAAAACGCATGCTACATCTTTGCGTTATTATCTGACAGATAAGATTATTAACAGAAAGTGATGTTAATATTAATTACACAATGATACTAAAAATTTTATATGGCACAGAGGCAGATGGTTATTTAAAATGACTTAAAATTTTATCCTTTTATGTGAGGAAGCATGTTAAACATATTTAGTTATAAATGCTATTTTAATTGCTACATTATTTCTGCAGTGGGGTTTTAAAAATCTTATTACATTTGTGAGGAAGTGTTTCTACATGTGTTCCAGAGTCTCTTATTTGAGATTCTGTGTATTTATTTGCAGAAGTTAGTTATAATTACATTTGAAATACAGGATTGTGGAGGGTTTGAGCTTACTAATAAATGCATCTTGCAGCTCTCATACCTGATCTTGTCATCTGGTCCTGGTTCAAGAATTCAGCTGCCATGGGGAAACTTCCGTCGTCCGGGGCTTCTGTCCCCTTAACAGGCTCAGTGGCTGTCTTTTTAGATGGACACAGTTTTTGCATAGCCCTCGGGCCTACGTAGTCCTTTGCTGTGTTCTCAAGTTGTGACCTGTGTGAGCAACGATTGTAAGCTCTACTCCCCAGGCCGGAAGCTGGCCCTCACTTTGTATGGGGCTTTGCACATATGGAAGCAAAGGCAGCACCTTGGCTCCAGGGTCACCTGCTCGGCTCCCGGAAGCCTGTGTCCTAGATGCCTATGTCCAGAAGCAGCGGTCCAGCGTCCCGCATGCACACTACACCTTCATGGTGGGAGCATGCGAGAACCTGAAGTTGGGGACCGCGTCAGGCCCCCCTCAATCAGGAGGCCCCTGGTGAGATGTGTCAGGGTGCAGCAGCCATTTGGGCCACGCACCTGGGAAGAATTGTTGCACCCTCCCACCTGAGGGAGCCAAGGCTTGCGGCGCAGTCTGGGGCAGAGCCACCTTTCTCCCAGGAGATCCAAAGCATCAGCAGTTGGGTCATTCAGACAAAACTTCCGGCACATTTTTTTTTTTTTTAAGAAACTATTTGCCATCACAGTGGTTTTCCCTAAAGTTGTCTTAGATATGCTACAATTTGTGTTTCTAAGGTTCTTTCATTTTTATAAGCATGGGAAATACACTGCCTGGGGTCCAAGTCATGCAATGGACAGCTTGCCAGCCCGTGGCTCGGGGAGCCTGCAGTTACATGTCCGCCCCGTGCAGCCGCATGGCCCTTCCTTCCCGACCGGACTTGACTCCTCTCTCCTTTGCTAATTCTCACCTTGTCTTTGCATTTCCTCCAAACACTGAAGCGCCTTGCACAAGGCCATTAGGCTCAGAGGGCTGCCCTTCCAGTGCATGGTTATTTGCTGATTTCCACAAAGGAGGCTATACCTAAACGTGGGCTTTTTCCAGTGAAATGTAGGCCATTACAATTTCCTGTGTCCTGGGTGCCTCCTAATGTCACCTACCAGGAAAGCATAAGCATGGTAAATCTCCACACCATCCAAACACAGTTCTGAGGCCGACAGCCATCTGTTTGGCCAGCACCAGAGGATGCTCTGTGGCTGCTGCGTACTATGCTGGGAAGGTTCCTCGTGACACACTAGGTGTCCCTGTGCTGTGACCAACAGCAGCACGACCCCGGCGGCTCTGCCACGCCTGGCCTGCTCCACCCCACTGCCCTGACACTTGCAACACATGGGGACCCCTCTGGAGGCACCTGTGGGTCACTCTGCCACATAACTGGGGTAAGGAGGGAAGGTTTGTTCGTCTCTGCGCACAGTCTCAGAGGTTTCCATTCACGATGGCCTGGCCCTGTCGCTGTGGGGAACAGACACTGTGGTAGTGGAGACTTCACTTTGCGTTGGTCTGGAAGCAAAAAGTGACAGTGGTCCCCCCACCCAAGGGTGCCCAGGGCTCAGCTTCCTTCCCCTGGGCCCTCGCTCCAAAAATCAAGCATTTAGCCAGCTAGGCTTCTGGGGACATCAAGTAGCCAAACCCCAACGCTATGCATGCACGCGGCCTCGGCCCCTGGTCAGGGAAGCCGTACTGACCCCATTTAAATGCCTCCAGCTCTGACGTGCTGCTTCCCAACAAAACCTGCGCCTGGCGTGCTCAGAGCCGAGTTTAGTCCCTGCGCCACAGTGCCTGGGACAGAGAGCCCGCATCCCTCCTGGCCTGGCTTTCCCCACACTGCTTCTCACCTTCCAGTTCCTGGTGTCGCTGTCATATTCCTGCTCTTCCCCCACCAGCTCTCGAGCTTCCTGCTGGGCAGAGACCCTGTCTTGTTGATCCCTGTCTGTTCTCAAGGCCCTTGACAGGGTCTGCATCCCTCTCAGTGTCAGCCAGCCAGATTCCCTGGGGGCGACCCGATGGGAAGGAGGGACAGCCCTGGGTCCAGTGGTTCATCTGTGTGGCTTGTTGCATTGACAGCATAGCTCTGGGTAGTGGAATTAGTTGTTTGTTTTGTTTTCTTCTTTTTGAGCCAGGGTCTCACTGTGTGTCTCAGTTACCCTTCTCGTTGCTGGGACAAAATACATGACCCCCAAAATTAAGAAAGAAAAGGTTTATTAAGCTCACAGTTTGCAGAGGTTTCAGTCCATGCTTAGCTGGCTCCAAGGCTGGGTGGCGCATGGCAGAAGGCAGCTGTATAACACAGCGAAGTGAAGCAACAAGAGCAAAAGGGAGCGGCAGTAGCCGCCTCTCCTTCCCAGCATAATAAGCAGGCTGCCCTGGGCGGGGTGCAGGACTCTTGCTGTACCCACTGCCTCAGGGTGTTTACCAAGTCAGAACCCGGCTCCCTGCTGAGTCCCTTAATTAACCTTCTAACCTCAAGTTGATGAGTGTGTCATTCAGGCTGGCCTCTACTCCTGCCAAGCCTCCTGTCTCAGCCTCCACAGTGCTGAAATGACAGGTGAGCACCACCACTCCCGCTCTTGCTTTCATTTGTGGGAAAACTGAGTCCCAGAGGAGCAGATCACTGGCCCAAGGTCCCACTTTTTTTTTGGTGGAACCAGGGATTGAACTCAGGCCCTTGTGCTTGCCAGGCAAACACATATTCTGCCAGGCAGGTGCTTGCACCACTGAACTATCTCCCTGACCCTAAGCACATATTCTACTGAGCCATCTCCCAGCCGTGTGTGTGTGTGTGTGTGTGTGTGTGTGTGTGTGTGTGGTACTGGGTTGAACTCAGGACCCTGTACTTGCCAAGCAGGCACTTATTCACTGAGCTGTCTCCCCGGCCCTGGTCCCACAGTTGATGAGGACCCAGTGCACAGTGGCAGGTGGTGGGCAAAGCTGGCTGCTCGTGGGCCTGCGGGTGCACACATACCTGCTGTGGAGAAGCAGGAGCTGCGGGCCAAGGCGCCCTGTTTCTCCCTTCTGTGTTCAGCCTTGAGCAGCAAGCACACGCTCATCTAAGTGAAGTTATCCTCAGCCGCGCCTTTCGTAGCAGGAGCAGGGAGCAGGGAGGACTGAGGAGGACTCCGCTCACACTCCGGCTAGGTGCTCTCCTTTGCAGACTCTCAGTTTTTCAGAAGAGCAAGCACGGTGCACCCTGCTGCCCGTGATAGGAAGCTGTCCTTAACTGACCATGGCAGAGCAAGGCAGCATCAGAGACCAGGACAGGACAGGGCTAGGGAAAGGGGACTGTGCCCAGACTCTGGTCCCCGCAGCCAGCTGCAATCCCAGGGCAAGTGTGTAGTGCCTCTTGCACGAGAGGCCATTGTGACAGTTGCAAGTGGCTTTACTTAGACACATGTGTCCATAGCAGCCTGGGTCACAATGTGGAGCTTACTTAGACTGCACAGGGCACAATTTTATGTGAGGATTCTCATGTACCATCAGGGCCAATGCTGTGTGTCCCTGTGTGCCCCGGCCCTCCTCCTTGGAGTGCGGGCTTGGCCCACACACATCAGTTTGTTTTCACAAGGCACCAGGGGCGAAGAGGCAGGCGCCTGCTCCCTGTGCAACGTCCTTGGCCATGTGCACCCACGTGGCCCCAGTCAGGCGTGCAGCTGTCGCCCGTCAGAGTGGCAGTAGGTCTCACTGTGCCGAAGGAGCTGAGCGATGCGGAGGAGCTCCCAGCACGCCTCTCTGTGGGTCTGTGTCCTCTGGCCCATTTCCACTTGCGTTCATTCCTGCTGCTCACGGGTGAGCAGGTCTGCCTGAGCCACTAAGGGGAGGTTGGCTTGCGCCCAAGCACGCCAAGGGGTGCATTTGGCACGGTGGGTCCATGAGCATGTGCTCACCAGTACAGGCACCTTCTCCCGCTTTCCTCTGGTCTTCGTAAAATCAGAGCAGAGAACACTGAGCCGGCTGTTCCCGCCGCACAAGGCCCCAGCTGAATGAGTGTCCCTGGCACGCTGTAGCTCCCTGGCACCAGGGTGTGCTTCTTCTGCTCCTCCCTTCCAACAACCCGGGGAGTCTCAGGATGGACACTGAACAGTGTGGGACACGGAAAGTGTCCTGAGAGCCAGACTTGGACCACACTGTGGAATTCCACGGGAGCACACACCAACTTCTTCCTTTTCTGTAGCCAGGAGGATACGTAAAACTAGCAGAGGGTCCAGTGAGATAGCTTAGCAATCTACATGCTACAGCTTAAGCAAAGTTAGCCAAGCGCAGGGACCGAGATTTGCTCCCCAACACCACATGCCAGGCTAGCTCCCCCCCCTAGTGCCAGCTGAGCTGGCCCCCACTTCCCCAAAAGAAACAGCAGAGAAGCTGCTCCCAGGAGCTCCTCCTGCTAGGAAGTAAAGAAGGTGAAGGGGTGCCCTGAGTGTGAGGAAATGCAGGCATGTGCGTCTGCGCGACTGGACCCCGAAAGGTGGGCATCAGGAATTAGGGTGGGGGCAGGGATGAACCCTACGGCAGCGGTGGCCAGAGAGAATCCCGTGTGCTTGGAAGCCTGTGCGGGAGTGAGGGGGCAGTGGACCAGGCAGGCGCTGGGTGAGGGTGGAGGACGGCCTCGGCCACACGGGAGGCCCTGGGTCGCTGCTTTTAACGTCATGCCAGGGGACCAAAGGCGGCACCAGGAAGAGGAGTGAGAAAGAGCTGGGCTTTGATGGATGGCGATAGCAGACCCTGCCTCGCACCCACTGCTGACCCCTCCCAGCCACGGGGCGCCAGGCTGTGCTTACGGAGAAAGGGGAAAATGTCAGTTATTATGTTGGGGAACACAATCTTATCTTTCTTTTTATTTTAAAGCAATTTTCCCCAAAGATCAACCAGTAGGACACTCCAGTAGACTGGAGTGTATTGGCAAAATTTTAAACCCTGATAAAGAAAAAATGCTTTAAACTTTACACAGATACAATCCAGGATCGCCAACACTATCTTTGCCCTCCCCATACAATCAAAATGTGAAAGCAAAAGTAGGGTGATAAACTCCAGGGGAGTGAGTACAGTCCTTTTTTTAAAAAAAAAAAAAATTTCTGATATTGACAGTGAATTAATTACTCTTTGCCCAAAGTAAATGTAATCCTGAGGCTTTAGGGCTTGGCTTGGGAGGGTTGTGTTTCGGTTTTCATTGTTTTGTCAGCTGACTTTGTTGTTTGTTTTGCAGCTAAATCCCCAGTGCTTTTCATTTTTATTTGGAGATGGGGCTAAATCTTAAGTTACCTGGGTACAAACTTCCAGTTCGCCTGTGAGAGAGCTGGCCTTGCTGTGTTTTGTGGTGCTGCGTTGTGTTGTGGTGTGTTTGCAGTGTTAAAAGCTGAATCCAGAGCTTCCTACACACTATCCAAGTGCTCGTGCCCTTAACCCTAGTTTTTAAGATTATCCTCTGATTTTTCTTTTCTTTTTTCTTTCTTTTTTTTTAGATCGGACTTGTAGTGATCCGCCTATTTACAGCCTCCCAAAAGCTGGGATTATAGGCATATGCCACCACGCCCAGTCTTGATTTTTCATTTGTGTGGAAAAGAAAAATGAGAAAGACACATGTGTCTGTAACCGTCAAACTTGTGTGGCTGGTTGCTTGGTTGCTTGGTTTTGAGATAGGATCTCACTTCATAGTCCAGGCTGGCCTCAAACTCACAGTGATCTTCCTGCCTCAGCCTCCTGAGTTCTGGCATTACAGGTGTGCACCACCATGCCCAGTGATAATTGTTACACTATCCACTTACGAGTCCAATTATTTAAAGACAGGATGACCAAAAATTACATCTTTTCACTAATTTCATAAGATGATATAACAGGGAATATAAAAATAACTACCAAATTTATACAGTACAAAAATCAACTGGATGAAATGACACCTGCCCAGGTGACTCTCAGGAACGCGCAATCCAAGGACCTCAGCGTGTAAACTGTGACCTGGCTAAAAGGTACAGGCTGGGGAGATATAGCTCAGCAGTCTAAGCGCGTTCCTGACAGTCACAAAGATG
>NDGM011176150.1:0-18354 GCA_002564305.1 Octomys mimax | reverse complement strand
AATACCTGAGACTGGGTAATTTATGACGACGGTTGTCATTCTCACGGTTCTGGAGGCTGTAAATCTGTTATGATTTGTATCTAGATGCCCCCACCATGCCCCATGTGCTTATAGGTAGGGGCTTGTGGTGATAATTGCACTATGGAGGCTTCTAGCCTACTTAGTGTGGGGAAGTGGGAGAAAAAGCAGGTCACTGTGGAACGTGGAGGATGTATCTCCTTGCCTTCTCATTTTAATCTCTCTCTACTTTCTGTCTGCCATGCTATAAATGTCTTTTACCTTGCGTGCCAGCAGGAACCACCTGACTAGGGACTGCAGCCTACAAACTGTGAGCCAAAATAAGCCCCTCCTTCTTCGATTTCCCAGTTCAGGCATTGCATCTCAGCAGTGAGAAAGCAGCGAAGACAGATTTTGGCACCAGGGAACTAGAGTCATTGCCGTGACTACTGGACTGTGCGATTCAGAAGTCTTTGAAACTGGTTTACAGGAGGAGTTTGGAAAGGTTTGGAGATGTCAGCTGGGGAGGCATCGTAAGAATATCATAAGCTGAACTTGATGGGAGTTTCTGGTCGGAGCTCAGAGGACCAGAAAGATGATAGAAATGCAGCCAGTCAGGACCCCACTCAGGAAGTTTTAGTTGAGAACAAAGACCCCATTGGCAGTTGGATTCCAGGCCATAAATGTTATGCTCTGGGAGAAAATTATTCTGCATCTTTCTCATGTTCAGAGACATTGCAGGAGACTGAGAGACTAAGAGCAGGGGGCTAATTAATCTAGTGGGAGATATTTTAAGGCAGACTAATATTGAAGTGATGGCATAGCTACTGTTGGTGGGTTTTACGCAGCTCTACATTGAGAAACAGAAGGAAAAACATCCCATCTGAAAAGATTTCCTTTCCCCAGACAGGAAATTCCAATCAGTTGGGGCTTACAGAATTGGAGCAGAGCAAACCTTAACAGCTAAAAAGATTAGCATTAAGAACGATAGTACTTTACATCAGGACAATAGGCAAAATGGCTTGAGGTCACTCCAGGAATCTTCAAGGGCCAGCTCTTCCCAGGCTCAAAATTGCAAAAGGGAAAGACTTTGCTCTGAGAAGAGAGCCCCAGGGCACCGTGTTGGAGAAGCGTGTCCCAGGGAATTGATTCCGTAACATTCCATTCATCGTGCTCAGCCATCCAGGTACTTGGAGACTTCTGCCACCACCAACAAGGTGCCAAGGGCTCAGGGACTACTCCAGCTGCTAGTAGATCTTACCATGATGTACACAGTGCTGACTTTATGTGTGTGCAGAATGGAAGAGTTGTGGGGTCAGAAAAGCTTCCACCAAGATTTCAGAAGAAGGCCTGGCAGGCCAGGCTGTGTGCCCCTGAGAGGGCAGAGTGTGAAGCTGCAGGGGTGAAGTTGAAGGTAGATTGGTGAACCCAGGAAGTTAGAGACACCAGGAATATGGACATCTGAGGAAAGCCACAAGCAGTGAGAAGAGGCAGCCTAAGAGAGAAAGGGCTGAAATCACTGACACCGCCTTAGGACAGAGCCGCCCATATTACCCCGGGTGTTGAACATAGAACTACAGGATTTCATCTATGCCCTACTGGTTTCTGCTCTTATTTTGGACCCATTCCTTTATGTCTCCCTATTTCTCCCTTTTGGATGGGAGCATTTACCCGTGTTTGTGTTTGGCAATGTTTAACTCGAAGGCAAGATTTTGCCTTAAATCTCAGAGCAGACTTTGGACTTGGACTTTTCATCAGTGCTGACAGTTAGGACTTGGGTAATTCTTAGAGCGAGACTAAATGCATTTTGTGTAAAGGAATGCACATGGGTCTTTTGGGGGCCAGGGGACGAATGTTATGGTTTACATCTATCTAGATGTCCCCACACAGCCTCATGCACTCACAGATGGGGTTTTGGGAAGGTGATGGAATTATGGGGCTTATAGATGACTTGCTGTTGGGAGGTGGAGTGTGGCCAGAAAGGTGAGTCCCTTTGCGGGTGTGGCCTGGAAGGGTGCATCTGTTTTCCTTGTCTCTCTTTATCTATCTTGCTTCTTATCTTCCATGTCATGAGCACCTTTTCCTCTGTGACGCCCCTCTGCCACACCACCCTGCTTTGGATCCAACTGACCGTGGACTGAAACCTCTACAAACTGAGCCAAAATAAACTTCTCTACGTTTAATTTAAGGGAGTGGGGTACACTGGGGTCTCAGTGATGGGAAAGTAAGTAGGACAGAGTCCAAGGTCAGAGTCCCAGCAGGTGCACAGCTGGAGAGGGCTGCTCTCTGCGCCCAAGATGGTGTCTTATTGCTGTCTCCTCTTCAGGGAATGAATGCTGAGTCCTCACATGGCAAATGAGCAAAAGCCCAAGAGTCCAAAGCTACTTCCCTGCAGCTGTCCCTAAGGTCCCAGTCTATTCATGAGGTCCATGCCATCACGATTTAAGGTCCTCCTAAAGAGCCATTCCTCCTAACACCACCACAACTGAGATTAAACTTCAACATAGGACTGTGGAGGGAATATGTTCAGACCACAGCAGTGTCCTTGGTACTTAGGGGCAGCACTGAGGCTACCTGCTCACAACCCTGAATTTAGAGATAAACAAGTTTCTGTTTTGAAAATTAAACTGGTAAAGGCAACAGACATAGTTAAATAGCCAGCTTTACATGTACCCACGAAAGCATATAGCATCCAAAACTGGAATCACAGTAATCTTTGAGGATGAGCTGAAATGTGATCATGCCTATAATTCAGACAATAAAAACAGGCCTTTCTTGATTTCATAGTGTTCCATTTGGAGAAAGTAGGTGTGAGTTGAAGGGGATGGTTAATACAGAGAACATGACAGAAAGCCTGTAGAAGCCAGCATTGTCTTGCAGAGGGAAGCCCTGGAGAATACATAAGTTCCTTGGCAATGCCAAGCTGCAGCATGGGGGTGGCCGCCTGGCGCTGCCTGTGCTGGGGCCATGCCAAGATTACCTGTACTCCCTTTTCTCAAGCTCACCCACCTCCACATCCTGCCATCAGGGAAAACAGGCGTCAGCTGGGTCAATACAAACATTCTGCCCACTTAGCAATTGTGTTTCCAATTGAAAATCAGTGTATATGCCTTCTCACTGGTAACTGTGGCAGAGGGTAATTTTAACATGCTCACAGAATTCATGGCTTTACGCCCAAGGTTCTAACGATGTGGATGGTAGGAAATTCATCAAGATAAAGGTCAGCTGTGGCATTGGCCTGCCCACAGTCTTCCCCAGCCGTATCTTTTAACTGCATGCTGCACATGTGCCTCTGTGACAGCAGGATCTTAAGTGACAGTGACCCCATCTCCTTGGTTTCTCCTGACCTCTCCTAGGGCCACTTGGGAGTGTTCTGGGCAGAACATACTTGGATGACTTGCAGCCCAGTCCTCTCTGTTTATGCCATCTTGTGCCTTCTTTCCATTTCATTTCTCTCTCACCCCCATGAAAACCAAGAGAATTACACGAGTAGCCATGAGGGCCATGGAGGAAATAAAGGAATTGTGCTCCTTCAGTCTTTGAGAATTCATGACTAGAAGGGGTCAAATGAGGATTCTTTTTTCTCCCATGGACTTTGACTTGCCTTCTCATTGTCTGTGGCCTTTCCCACAGGAAGGCTTGGGAGGAGGGGAGCTTCTCAGAGAGACATGACCGAACCTTTGTGCTCCGTGATCTTTGGTTTTCCTCTGAGGATTCTCTGCATCCAGCCCTCAGTCCTGGAGCAAGAGATCCAGGGAGAGAAGAGGAGAGGCCAGCACCAGCCCTCACAGCAGTTAGGTCCTTGCCAAGTTGAAGGGTCTATGGCGCAGTCGTGGAAACACTAAATTTCCTGTGTACCTCCACCCTTCAGGCAAATGCCTCTCTGCTTCTTGAGCCTTGGTTCTTTCTGCTGCTCCAGAGAGCTTTTATTCAGTGTAATACATTTCTTCTTGCTTTCTGGAAGAAGCTGGAATGAGGTTATGTGCACATGAACATAAAACCACCCCCGGCCCCCTCCTGCCTTTGTCTTGGCAGATACTCAAGGTCTGATAAAGCAATTTGGCCCATCTCCTTTACACTTTAAAACTTCCATGTGTTGTGTATGTGCTTCTTAATGAGGCCGGTGACTCCATTCCTATCTGGCTAGATCAGCTCCAAAGTCCAGGCAAATGGCAGAGCTGGAAAGAAACTTCATGAAAACAACCTCATTTGGCAGATAAGGAAACTGAGGCTCAAAGATTCTAAATGCCTTGCCTGGGGACCTATAGCTAGATAATAAAGTACATTGCTGGCAATTATAAATATTTGGATTATTGCTAATTAGAGATGAGGTCAGATCCTGTGCAATTACACGCTAAGAATTTAAATACAAGCTGGCATGATAGCACATGGCTGTAATCCCAGCACTCCGGGAAGCTGAGACAGGAGAATCACAAGTTCGAGCTCATCCTGGGTGACTTAGCATGACCCTGTCTCAAAATAAAATATTAAGGTTGAGGATGTAGCTCAATGCAAAGGCCTCTGGGCTCATTCCCCAGTACCACAAAATAATTAATTAATTAAATACATACAGCAAGTAGATTATATATGATAAAATCTAAACATCAGAAGCATCTGAAAAGAACAGTTGTTCTAAAAGGATTTATGAAATAATTTTCATTTTTACAAAAAAAATCACTCCAATGCGATCAAATAACATTAACTTATGTTGATGATACGATCTATAGGCTTGGTGACATCAATACTGCCCAGTTCCTATGACGTAGACCAGATAGTCTGACTGTAATGAAGAGTCGCAATGGCTTGGGGACACAGTAATGCACATTTCTTTCACTTGTAAAACTGAAGCTGGTAAGGAAACCCCTGAAGTCCCTTCTATGGCCTCATGTTCTGTTTTTTTGGCTTGTTTATTTGTTTGTGACAGGGTTTCACTAAATAGTTCAGGCTGGTTTTGAGCTAACTATGTAGCCCAGGCTGGCCTTGAACTCTCAATCCTCCTGCCTTCATGCTGGGATTATAGCACCATGCCCACCCAGGCCTGTCCTGAAGTACTATAACTTACATGCAAATATATCTCTCAGCTCCAGAATAAGCCTTGCTTCCCAGAACCCCTCATGCACCCACTTGTCATGGCCTTTAGCACACTTTGTTGTTCCTGTTTATTATATGGTCTCATTCTCCAGTGGAGCTCAGCCTGCACGAGGCTTCAGCTTTCCTTCGCTGTCCAAGCACAGCACCTGGCATAAGTGACCCTTGTTCATGATTAAACTCTTCAGGCTCATATGCCCTGCCTCCTGCTAGCCCCCAGTGAGCTGCAGGGATAAAGAAAAGCTAGCCAGTACCTTTCTCCTCTAAAACAGAAGCCTGCTTAAGGGATCCTCATAGTTTGTATTGCAGTGTTACCCATCAGCTGTAGGCTTGTCTGTAATGCCACAAATGAAAAAATGATGCTGATAAACCAGTGAAAGAACTTATGTGTGTTTTCAACTCTCTAAAGGGCAGAAACATGCCTTGCACTTTTATGTATGTGTATGTGGTATACCAGGAATCGAACTTGGACCTCACATCTGCCAGGCAGGCGCTTGCTTGTGCCAATGAGTTATGTCCCCCAGAACCTGTCTTGTATTTTTAATTCAATTTAATTTAAGGTGTTTGTACACATGCGCGTGTGTCTCCATATCAAGGTAGTAACTCAGTGACTGCTAATGGGCAATGTAGCAAGGCTGAAGCCGAAAGACTCAGGTCAGGATTATATTGTATTCTGGGTCTTGAACCTAAGAGTCAAGAATTAATTGAATCAGTATATTAATTAAGCATTTTATCCAGCTATAATAGAATATTTAATTAACAAGGCTTAAAAAGGTAGAGGCCTGTTTTTCTCTCTTAGAGTAAGAAGTCTGCAGAAGGATTGTGTGGGTTGGTAGAACTTACTAAAAGCTGTCAGGCCCTTGCCTTATGATTGGTCACAAAGTAGTTGCCAAAGCTCCACATCACATGTATTTTAAGCAAGAAAATAGGCAACAGTGGGAGTTGGGGGGCGGCTGCCTGTGAACGAGCTTTTCTGGAAGTTTCCACCAACAGCTTCACGGAGTGTGATCACCCTCCTCAGAAGGAGCAGCAAGAAACAACTCTCTGGCTGGGTACTTGCTCCTCCACACAAGTGTGTTTCTGTTAGGAAAGGGGGAGAAGAAATGCACAGGCAAGTCAGCTCTGCCACAGTCCCCTTCCCGGGTTCCTCAGGCATAATTCACTTTCCATGCCTCGCATGAGCTCCTCCTCCCAAGAGATGGCCCCGGCCTCATCACGTCATCATACCCAGATGGCTACTGTGTGGTCCTCCCCGCCAGTTCTAGACTTCCTGCCGCACCCATCATGTAATCCTGGGAGAGGGGTGAAGTAACTACAATGAAAACTTCCATTTGTAAAAGGGGAGGCAGAAATCACAGCATCCCTTTCCACTGTGTGCCCAAATCTTCCTGGGCAAGAAGAGCGGGAGTCCGTGGGCCAGCCAAGGTGGCCGCTCTTTGCTCTGTGGAAAGAGCCCTGCTTGTGGCTACCCTTGAATCTTTCTGGGAAGTTGCTTCTTGTTCATGCTCCACAATGGCCACCTCTTTCATGTCTGTGGCGAGGACTCTTTCTAGGAAGACAACACATTTCCAAGCCCATTTCAGGGATAAGGGAGGAAAAAGAAGTGTTTTGAGAGCCCTAAAGGAATTGAACCCTCCCCCCCACACACACCAGGTGGTTGCCACCAAAGTTTGGGGCATTTGTGGCAATATAATTCCCTCACAGATATTACTAAGTATCCACGATGTGTTCCTGGTCAACTCTTAGTGATTTGTAGCCTTTACTTTCTAACTTGTGAGCTTGGCCCCCTGACTCTCCATTGCAGCTAACATACACTACTTATTCTGTGTCATAATATGTCTATCCATCTCTGATTGCCCACAGAATTGAGGGGTCCAGATTTTTGCTGCAAGAGGTAATGCACTTACTAGCAATCTAATATTTTTTCTGTCAATCCCCCTAACTCTGTAAGCTCAGCAACACAAAATAGCTTTTCAAGGTAGAGCAATTGGCAGTTTGACCAGGTTATTTCACATTACATTACCAGGGTCGCCTGTTTCCCAGCTGCTACACCCAGGTGCTTGGCAGCTGCCTCCCAACCTCTCTTCTCAGCCAGTTTCACTGTACAGGGTCTGTTAAGTTTATTTTTCCCTCTTCCAGATATGAAATTATTTATTTATTTGAGGTTCAATTCAGCTAATTGGTTGGATTTTGAAATATCCACATAAAGGTGAATGGAACAATATGGGATGTGTTTTCTTTCTGCTTTCCTGTCTAAGGAGTGTTGTAGAAACAGAGCAGTTTCTACTTCTGTCCCTTTGTCAGAATTATGTCTACCTGTCCCTATAACAGGGGCTATGTTGTAGGTGAATACATTGCTGGTCCCACAAATAAGGGAAGAGAGGATAGATCATGGGTGTGTGGCCATAAGCTTCTGCACAAGCTGTGTGTATGTCTATCACATGAGGCTCCCTGGTGGCTGTGAGCAGGGGTCACTGACTGGGTGCAGGCCTGGGACAGTGGGGTTGGGTAGGCTGTCAGAAACAGTCAGTCAATATGTCATCAAACCCACTTTCCAACAAGGTAGCCATGTGAAAAGAGCCCTTGGAAAGTTGTCAAGGGGCTCTGGACATTCTTAAGAGCTTGCCTTCCTAGAAGTTCAGATCTGTGTTCATTTGCCTACTAGCCTAACTTACACACAGGAGGTGTCTGCATTCTAAGACAACCTTTGGCAATGCTGCCGAAGGAGAAAGAACCAATCAGCACCACTGAAAGAATCCATTTCCCCACACCATTTGGCCATTGGTTCCGCCTTTGTCATAGAGATTCAGAAGGCAATTACGAATTTTGGCATCCCACAACTTTTAGTCCCCTCTCCCTCCTTTGAGAAGCCATTAAAAAGCAACCGATTTCTAGACCAACCCCAAATCTATCTCTTCCAAGGGACACATTTTTCCAAATTTCTGGATAAGAAGTTATGGTTTGTGTCTAGGTGTCTCCCCAAAGCCTCATGTAGTCACTGGGGTGGTCTTCTAGAGTTTGTGATTAATTCATGATCCAAGGCTTGGGTCGTGGGTGTGAGTGCTGCTAGGATTACAGGTGTGAGTGCTACACCTGGCCTGGGGCAGACAGCCTGGATGCAGCACAAGGAAGGTGGAGAGCCTTGCTCTGTGCCTCTGGCCACCGCTGCTGCCGCAGCCCCTGCTCCTCCTGTTTTGCTCTTGCTGCTTTGTTGTTTTCCACCAATATGATCTGCTGCCCTCTTCCGTGCGCCACTCTGCCTCTGAGCTAGACACATACAGACTGAAACCTCCACAAGCTGTGAGCTAAACAAACCTTTCCTTGCTTAAGTTGTGTTCTCAGGTGTTTTGTCCTAGCAATGAGAGAAAAGTAACCAAGACAAAAGTCATGGGTTCTCTTTTGCTTACCATAGTGATGCCGCTGGCCAGCATGGCCAGCTGCTACAAGAGTATCTCCTTAATAGACCCCGAGTCCCCATCTGAATTCTGCCCCTTGTTGGCACAGATAGGTCCCCTAATGAAAGGTTCATTGAATCCCATTGCCAAGTGACCTTCTCCATCAAAGAAATTTTTCACCTCCGCTCTCCATAAACATAGAAAAGTAATTCCTTTCACTCTTTTCCCTGGACTTCACTTTCTCCTGAGAAAGTCAGTATAAACCATGCCATTTAAGATGGAAAACATTCTCCTGCCTTCCCAGGAAGTGATTTAACATGAAACAAAAACAAATTGGAGAACTGTCAGAAGCCATGTCAATAATAAATGACTTTATTACTCTGTCACCAAAAAGAGATTTCCAAAACAGTGTTTTGAGTTTCCAAAGAACTTGACCGTCAACTATTAATTGGTTCCAAATAAATCAAAAGCTTAGCAAATATCATTTACATAATCACACAGCTATTAAAAGAAAATACAAGAGAGATCAAAGAAAAGGTAATCTATATATGTGAAGAATTGCATTTCTCTTTCGCCAAAATAAGTAATACCTCTCACTGAAAATAACTTCACACACACACAGACATAGTAAAATCTTATGAATAAATCAAAACATTTTCTCTCAGACCCAACAACCTCTACGGCTGTCTCCTCATCTTTAAAATGAAAAAGTTGAGTTGAATGATCTCTCAGGTCCTTGGACTCAACAGAGATATCATCAAATACAGTGACAGTGTCTAATTCATCAGCATATGCCCTACCTCAATTCCAAAGTCATCCAAAATCTGAAATTTTTTGAGCACTAACATGCTGCCACAAGTGGGAAATTCCAAGCTATAAAATAATTTAAAATATTGTGCAGTTCCCTTTATGCCATGTGTAGAAGGTAGATAGAAAACATAAATAAGTTTCATGATTAGAATTTCCACCCTCAAAATATTTCCATATATATGCAAATATTTCCAAATCCAAAACTATCTGAAATCCAAAACACTGCAGGTCTCAAGGATTTCAGATAAAGGACGTTCAACCTGTATTGTGAAAAGTAGGGTTCTTCTACAATAGCAAGTGAAACATTCCAGGGAGAAAATGCTGCCCTTAAGGAAGAGACCAGACATCTGCGGTTACAAATAGTGACAGTGCTGTCTGTCCATGGTGGATCCATATAAAGATCTAAAAGCTTTGCCTTCTGAGATTAATCCATTTCATCAGTGAACAGAACTTGTGGTCCCAGAAGCCTGCTGCATCAGCCAGGCCAGTTGTCTACTGTATATAATTTTCCAATTAGATTCCTATCTCAAGCAAACATCCATGATAATTTAAATTAATTTTGAGTAACTCGAAGTTGACAGCCTTAGCAGTCAAAAGAAACGCTTATGTTACTAAGGTAATTTATGGATATACTCCTGGAATCCACCAACTTTCTTTGATTTCCCCTCCAATGAGTTCATCCGTTCTCAGTAGAAGTGACATTCTGTGTCCCTCCCCAACTTTCCCAGAGATCTTTGAGGCAGCCTCCTGGGTGGAGGTGAGTTTGAGGGTATGTTGGGAAGAGTGTCCTGGAAGAAAAAATGATTTCTGTGCTGCTTAGTGAAACTCACTAGAGAACACTTCTGTGTAAGGAAAGGAAGTGTGTGTGTGTGTGTCTGTGTGTGTGTCTGTGTAGCATGCAGGAGCCATACTGGGGAAGGAGGAGGCCCTGAGAAGGGAGCTCCTGGTGTCTGAAAAGCAAGCCTGGGCCTCCTGTGATCTAGAGGACCATCCGTTCTATGCCAGAGGCTCACTGTTATAACTGGACGTTTTTGTTTTTTGCTCCTCCTCTCCCAGGTGTGAATGAGCCCAAGGGAGGCCAAGCTGTCACTGCCGGAAGAATCCCCAATTTCCATGTCATTTGCAGGATCTTGCTGTGAAATGAACCAAGCTGGAACTTGTCGGCTGCTTCCTGGCATCTCTTGTTGAGTATTCTGAGCCATTGTCTCACTGTTGTTCTAATTGTGTCCTCGTCTTGCCAAGGCAAACAGCCCCCGACTCAAGCAGGCATTCCTAGGCTCATCCACCAGCCTGAACATGACCACAGGCAGAGCTGATGACAGCCAGGGTTCCCAAAGGACACAGGGCCCTGCAGGGTCTGGCCCCCAGGAGCAGGACCTCTCATGATGCTGGTGTCCTGGAGTGAGCACCATGCCCATCACCCAGGACAATGCCAGGCTGCACCTGCCCCTCCTCTGCCAGTGGCTGCAGAACAGCCTGCGGGAGGGCGGGGACGGGCCCGAGCAGCGGCTGTGCCAGGCAGCCATCCGGAAGCTGCAGGAGTACATCCAGCTCAACTTGGCTGTGGATGAGAACCCGGTTGCCCCTGACCACAGCCCCCCAGAAATGGAGATCTGTACTGTGTACCTCACCAAGCAGCTGGGGGACACAGAGACTGTGGGCCTCAGCTTTGGAAACATCCCTGTTTTTGGGGACTATGGTGAAAAACGCAGAGGGGGCAAGAAAAGGAAAACCCATCAGGGTCCTGTGCTCGACGTGGGCTGCATCTGGGTAACGGAGCTTAGGAAGAACAGCCCGGCAGGGAAGAGTGGGAAGGTCCGGCTGCGGGACGAGATCCTCTCCTTGAACGGGCAGCTGATGGTTGGAGTTGACGTCACTGGGGCTAGGTAAGTGAGGGGCGTGCTAGCCACACACACAGGGCACATACAACCCCTTCCCTGCTTATGCTGGGTCTGCAGCTGTGGAGTTATGGCCTCCGCTGATAAGCTGGTGGCATTTATCTTCTTAAGGGAAAAGTGAAGCACCAAAGGTAGGTCCCAGGTGTGTTCCCATCTGCCTGTCTGTCCCATATCACTTTAGGGACCACAACCCCAGGCTCCCAGCAGCCTCCAAGTCCAGAAGCCTCATTCTAACAGATCCACTTGACTCTCACAAGAATGTTTACTGAATGCTTTTGAGCACAGTTCTATTTTCTACTCATTTGACCACCAACCACAGGAGTAGGTTAAGATTGGACAGTCTTGTTATTTCCCAGGTGAATCAGGAGATCTCCCAAACCACCCTTGGGTTCAGTGATTCACTGGACAGACTCACAGAATTCCCAAGAGTTGTGACAGTTATGGTTCATTACAGAGAAAGGAGACAGATTGACATCAGCAAAGGTAAAAAGTGCCCAGCAAGGTCCAGAGTGACGCGCAACAGCATGTAGAGTATCGCTGACCAGGAAGCTCACTCAAGTCTTGGTGTCAGGTTCTTCTTGGGACTGGTCATATGGGCATGAAGGACCCGCATGGCTGACCTGAGTTGCTCAGTCTCTATTCCCTCCACAGGTCAAACTAATACCATGTAACCCAAAGCCCTCACCGTAAATCACACTGGTAACATAATATGTAGTGTAGCTTAAGTCCCCTCAGATACACAGACACACGCTTCAAGCAGGATACTCCAAGGGCTAGATGTTGACTCCTAGGACTGCTCAAGGGCGAGCCCTTTCTTTGGAATGTCGATGGGATAAATATCCCACAGGTCTGCATTCACCTTCCACTGTGCCCCCAGAGTCCTCGGCTCCCCTTGCCTCAGGACAGCCACAGAGTTGACAAGTCAGGAGAGACTCCCTTGATTTTTCAAGGTTCACTTCTTAGACCCCTTGAACAATCATAAGAAGAACCATTCATTGAACAGTGTTCACCACAGTGGACATCTGCCAACCAGTGTCCCACTTAACATCTACCACATCTCTGTAGAGGACAGCTTTGCTGCAAAACCTTGGCCACACATAATTTGCCCAAGATCACCTAAGTAAGGGGCAGAACGAGGTGTGATTCAGGCCCTACCATTTGTACTTCAACCACTGTGGATGGTTTACAGCTGCACAAAATACCTCCTCAGCATAATCCCAGACATCAGGGAAGAAAAAGACTAGCACAAACTAATAACTGGTCTATCCAAACTGATGAGGAATAATAATCCATTCATCTTATAAATAGAAACTCAATTTTTATATATAGAATCATGCATTCATTTTTTTGTGATTGTAATGGAATACCTAAGGGAGTCTGCTCATGAAGAAGAGTTTATCTAGTCCTGAAAGTCCTGAAAATCCAAGACCAGGTAGCCCCTTTGGTTGAACCTCTGGTGCTGTGTCCCTACAGGAGCACAAGTATGAGGTGAAAAGCTTGTCAAAGACAGGAAGCCATAGAGGGGCTGTAGGGTCCCCCAGGCCCTTCTGAGGGCATGTCCCCAATTGATCTAAGGACCTCCTTCAGGCCCCACCTCTAAACAGTCCACACCACTTCCCAGCATTGCCACATGAACCTTTGTAGGACAAACCACATGAAAACCACAGCGAACTCCTTTTGACAAACTTGTATCCCGGCAGGACTTTAGGGCTAGCAGCATGCTGAGATTCAGGTATCCAAGGAGACTGCTTCCAAGACCCTTAGTGATGCCAAAATCCACAAATGCTCAATTCCCTTTGCATAAAGTGACATAATATTTGCCCATCTTTCTGTATGCTATAAATCATTGTTTACAATACCTAATACACTGGAACTGTTACATATGCAGTTCTTATACTATCATTTAGGAAACTATGCCAAGAATAAAGTCTGTCTACATTCAGTACGGATGCCATTTTTTGAATGTTCTTTAATGATTCTTAGTTCATTATAACTAGCAATTTCTTTCAGGACTACAATTTTGTATCTACCTATGTAGATTTTGCCCTAAAAAGTACTGAGAAAGAATTAAGATTTTGTGCAGACCCCAGGGAACCTCTCGGCTCCTCATGCAACAGCCCCTTCACTTGGTTGCGTATTTACACTTATTTGTAAGCAGCAGATTTCAGGGGTCAGCATGCCAACCTCTTGCACACCCTGGCAACAGAATGAATCATACACAATATGAGATGGGTTTTGGCCAATTTGATCTGCTCCAGTTCTTGGGTCTGATTTTGAATTCCAAACTATCATAGATGATGTTATGGATTGCATTGTGTTCCTCACAATTCATGTTGAAACCCTACACCCAGATACCTCAGAATGTGACCTTATCAGGAAGTAAGGGAGTAGATGTAATTAGTCAAGATGAAGTCATCCTGGAGCGGAGTGGGCCCCTAACACAAAATGATTGGCATCCTCATAAAAGGCAAATATGGACACAGACACACAGGCAAATGCCAGGAAAAGATGGGAGTTGTGCTACTATAAGCCTAAGAACTACTAGAACCCAAGGGAGAAGAACCTGGAGCAGACCCTTCTCCAGCAGCAGGAGGCATGGCCCTGTTCACACCTTGCTCTCAAACTTCTGGTCTTTGGCACTCTAGGACAGCAAATTGCTGCTTACGTATTCAGCTTGTGCTACTTTGCTACTTCAGTTTCAGGAAACACACAGATGATCCCGTGAACATGCTCGGCTTGTGTCAGTTCAGTCTTCAGACTCTTTTCTCCCTGAGACAAGCTCCTTTGGCAACTTCAGAGCACTGTAGTTCTGAGAGTTGCATGTGTAGAGTGTGGGAGGAGCAGGTGCAAAGTGCTGAAGATGAGGTCACAGTTGGCTTATTTCAAAAATTAGTTTAGGGTCAATTTGGAATGTTCATCCCTGAGGAAAGATCCAAAAATTCATAGCCATGTGTGGGTGTGGCAGCTCTTCTACACCCCAGATTCAGGAGGGGACCTAAACTTAAGACCTCCCTCAAATTACCAACCCTCTTCCTGCCTTCTTAGTAGCTGGTCTAGCTAGTAGGCTCCCCAAGGAGTTCTAAAGTCCTCATTCTTTTGAGTGGGGGCTGCTTCATTCTTGTATGAACTTCTAGAGAAGTTTCTGGAAGCAAGAGGGATATTGGTGGTACTCACTGTCACATGTCCCATCTTGCAGGCATGGCCGGTAACACAGGAAAGGAAGTTCTGTTTCTAAGCACTAGCACAACCACGCTGGGAAGATGGGATTTTCTGGAATGTTCTATTTGCTTCTGTTTGGACCAAGGAGAACTGGGAAGGTTTTTAGATTAGTTCCTACAAGAAATACTTTGTAACCCCAGTCACTCCCTCTGCTCATTTTTTCTATAAGTAAACCAGATCTGTTCCCTGGGGACAGATTGTTCCAAATTGGTAAGGCAATGTGGAATTAATTAAATGAAACCCACACACCCAAACAAAAACAAATAGACTCAAAATGTAAAAGGACCAGCATTTTACTTTTGAAACATAACTTGGTCATTTTTATACATTAATAAATTTAAACAGAGCAAAGCACACAGGACGGAAGCCTTAGGGAGAGATGGCTCTGGCTTCCAGGGCTGCGTGCTGGCCTCCTGGCTGTGGACACGCTACCTAAGCCAGTCAAGGCTGGTTTTATGTGTTTAACTAATAGCGATGTGTGGTGGAAGAGAGATGATTTACTTGGTGTACTGCACACACACACACACACCTGGCACATGCTGGGAGTTCAGCCCAAAGTAGCTCTCTACACCCCACCCAGCTGGCCTCGGGCAACCTGAACCCAGAGCCCATCCTGCACCTCAGGAAAAGCCTTTGAGCTTGGGGAAAAAGAGGGGCCTAGTCTGCCAGTCAGTTACAAGAGAGGGAAAGAATAGTCTGCAGCCCAGAAATTACAGAGGTCCCCTGGCGTGTCCAGAGGATACTTTCCAAGACCCCAGTGGACCCTGAAACCTTGGACAGTACTGAATCCTGTCTATGACATGTTCCTGTATATACACATCATGGTAAATTTTAATGTAAAAATTAGACATGGTTAGGAGGTTGGCCAAAATAAGTAATAATAAGGTGGGACAATTATAATACCTCACTATAATACAAGTTATGGGAATGTGGTCTCTCTCTCAACATATGTTATTTACTGTACTGTATTTTTGGATCACGGTTGACTACAAATAACTTGAACATGAGTAGGGGTGGGGGCTACTGTATGGTAAGGCTAGTTTACCAAGGTTACTGACCAATGGCAAAGGATGCTGGTGCATGCAGGAGCAGGGCCTGGAGCACCCTAGCCAGACTGTACCTCTGGGCTCCTGAAAGGTGAAGCCCCAGGGGAAGAGCCAGGGTGTTGAGCAGGTGGGCATCTGGGGACACAGGAAGGGGACACCTAGCACAGAGCATTACCTATGTGAGGACTGGCTAAGAGTCAGCCCTGGCCAGAAGTAACCTTTAGCACAGTTCCCCACTGCCTTGAAATTGTGTGTAAAATTAAATTTAGGGTTGGCACAAGCTTAGACTCTGGTTACCCATGGCAACCTGGAGTTCTGTGTGGATTATAGCAGATTTTAAACAGAGTGTCAAAGGGCTGTGAGAAGGTGTTACTTGGAGAAATGACTGCAGGTAAGAGATGGGGAGAGAAAGATGGCCAATTATAGCTTCGTAATATAGTCTCTGGGGGCATTTGACACAAGGGTGCTGTCTACCTGAACATGCCCAGGGGCACCAGTGAGAGAGAGAAAAAGAGAGAGAGAGAGAGAGGTGGTCACCATGATGACCTAGAGATGTTAAGGAAAGGTTAAATTAGACTTAGTGTGCTATTTAAGAAACCGGAGAAGCGTGTAATACACTTTAGAAAGATTTCCATTACAGAAGGTTAAAAAGAAAACAAGTTTCAGCATTTAAAACTCAATTACCTGGAAAGCGCACCCTGTGGAACAGCCCATTCCCAAGGCTGCAGTGTAGATGAAGCAGTGTGGGGTCTCACGTCCGCGCCCCACTTTGTTCTTCTCAGCCTGCTTTCTGTCGATTCATGACTTGGTCTCTGGAAGGTGTCTCAGAGCTCAGCCAAGTCCTGTTTTCTTGGGGAAATGGAGGTTGGAGAAGTGGTTGGGGTCAGGTAACCTCATGGAGGAGAATGAAGAGTGAAATTCATGCCTTCTCACTCCAGTTCAAGAACTAACGACTGAAATTAGGATAGCTGCAGTCTATTACTTACAATTGAAATAAATAGAAAATTAAAATTGTCTACCTGCTCAATAAGTGGATGGGGAATTGCATCTAGAACTTTTCATCTCAATAAGAATTTGGCTTATAGCAACTTCATGAAGCGCCTAATTGAGAACTGTTGGAAGGGACTGAAGACGCTTGCTTCACTCAGCGCTGGAGTCCCAGGGGGCAAGACTGTGGTGGATCTAAGAGCCGTTGCCTGCCACCTTGTGGCTGAAGTGGAGCATGGTGAGAGAGAGGGCTGGGCGTTTCAGCGAGGTTTATTACCCTTGAAGCTGTGTGTTGTGCAGCCATGCTGTCAGGGTGATGTTCTTGGTCTTCAGAGCTCTCTCTAGAATGGCAACACCTGGACTATCTGCAGGCAGAAGGCAACTCGAGTGCCACACGTTCCATGTTGTTCCCAGAGGTGCCCTGGCCCTGCCAATATCCAGCCATGGCCCCCAAGTTCCTGCAGGCAGAGAACCTGATCCCGTAAGCCCATCTGTAACTGATGGGAAGGGGAGAGGTTACTCTTTTCGGTTGCTTAAACTGGAGCCTCTGGGAATGAGAAAGCCTTCTATGGAAAGTGTGAATAACAGCGATTTCTCATCCTGTGCAGGCCAGTGGGGTAGGGCCTTTGAGAAAGCTGGCAACACTGTCAGCCCACAGAGCATCATCCACAGCTGCTCCCAGAGAGGCTTCTCAGGGTCTGCTTGTTCATGTGGAGGACACTAGTCAGGAAACCGTTTCAATTATTTAAAAAGGAACAAATCTCAGAGCTGCATCCAGAGGTGTTCCTTCCTCTGTCCCAGTGACCTGCTTCTCTTCTAGTATCTGGGTCAGAGCCACATGGAGGCAGCGCAGCCATCACTGGGTGACTGACCCAAACCCTAGAAGATGGAGAACCCAGGGCCCTTTACTTAAGACACTTTTACCTGTTGCCAGGAACTATCAAAATCGAAAACCATAACGAGAAAGAAAAGCATCTTCACATGATTCCAGTGTTATGTTACTGGCCTCACTTCCTGCCCCTCTACCTGTGAGCACCCTTGGGCATCATCAGGGACCTTGAGTTCTATTTCATCTTTCACTCCCAGGCATTAAGGGAGACATAAGCATTTTTATTCTTGTCTTAAGCAACCATGACCTCAAATGATTCTCAACCTATTTTTCCACAAAGGCCTTTTCATTGCAGTCTTGGTACATGGCTCACCTCCGGTCTCTCTCTCAGCTACTTCTGCAGTGGAAGCAGGTAATCGCCTGCTTGGCTCAGCTGTTGGTAATCAGCTTGACTTTTGTTCACCGCTGTTTGCCAAGTGCAGAGATGAATAGACTTGGGCTCCCATCTTGTAGTGCATAATTGTAGGCTGCCTCTTCCCCTGAAGGGTAACAAAATACAGTATTTCAGGGACCCAAATACATGACACTTTTGTACAATTTGAAATAAAACCAAGGCTGGGGATGGAAGAGCATTTCTCTGACATCCATGTGCCCCTGGGTTCCAGGCCCAATGCTACCAGAAACAAATAGGTTAAATAAAATGTAGATTATATATAGTGTTATAGATTTCTCCATGGAATTCTTTGTTTATGTTTTTTAATTTTTATTTATTTATTTGGCACAGGGTCCTATTACCACCTCAGACTTGTAGTGATCCTCCTGTCTCAGCCTCCCCGGCGCTGGGATTGCTGGTGTGCACCGCCATGCCTGGTGTTGGTGGCCAGCATGGTGTGTCCAGGGTTCTGGAGCTGACATAGCATGTGGTACCAAAGCTTGAACCCAGGTCCCTGCACTTACCAGGCAGGCGCTTAGACTGCCAATGTACCTCCCCAGCCCGTCTCCATGGAATTCTTTGAAATGCAGTCTTTCTCCAAAGATCTTGAGAATATGAGCTCCACTTATGCACATTTAAAAGGTTTGTGGAG
>NDGM011176148.1:0-17154 GCA_002564305.1 Octomys mimax | reverse complement strand
CAGCAACTGGCATGTCATGACAAGCAGCCCATATTCAGAAGACCAGAATGACAGACATTCCAAACATGAAACTACTATTACATATTATCATCTGCAGGAGATAGTTCTTTAAAAGCTAATGGTAGAACTATATTACTAATCTAGGCAACTTCACAAGTATCTCTCTCTTTTTTTTAATGTATTTAGTACGGGATCTACAGGATCTCACTACGTAGATTGGACTCATAGTGATCTGCCTGTTTACAGCCTCCCAAGAACTGGGATTATAGGTGCGCGCCACTGCGCCCAGTCTCAATGGCCTTCTCAGTGCTCCCTGGGGGCGGGGCCAGCGTGGCACACTGTGGATCAAACCCAGGCTGCTGCACTCTGCTCAAGCAGGCGCTTTAGTCTGCTGAGCTATCTGGCTGGCCCTCCCAAGTACCTCTTAAAATATTGTGTACTATTTTTTGACTGTTTTATTTTTGCCCACTAAAAATGAAAGTCATTGATTGCATAGTTCTATCACCCAAAACAGGGCATTCGGATTGGTGTCTTGGGCGCTGCCTGTCCTGACGGCGCTTGCCTATGACGACAAATGCTTCAGATATCCAGTATAGGCGAGGAAGTCAGTTAAAATAGATGCTTAGTGGTGCAATATTTAGACATTATGAGCAGATCAGTCAGGTCAGACTAAAGGACACCCAGATGATTTTTTTTTTTTCTTTTTGAGACAGGGCTTCACTATGCAGTTCAAGCTGGCCTTGAACTCACTCTGTAGCCCAGACTGCCCTTGAAATCACAGCACTCCTCCTGCTTCAGCCTCCAGAGTGTTGGGAGGACAGGTATGCACCTTCACGCCTGGCTCACTCAAAAGAGTTAGGAAACAGAGGTGAGAGATGAATGATACCTTGTTAAAGCTTGGGTGAGGGTGAAGACATCAAGTAGCCACCTGGGTATATATTTGTTAAAAGAAAAATTTTGGCAAAAGCTGAGTGCAAGATTCCTATGTAGATAGAAATGAATGCCTGAAGATTTTATTTGTTAATTAATGAGGGAGTAAGCTGATATTAAAAATGGTCCAAAGACGAGAGATTAACATTCCAAATAGGTAGCAATCACCTTGAAAATAGCCAGGAAGAGTCACTAACCCACCCCCCTGCAGGAAGAGCCCCTGCTCTGTATTCATGGCAATTTGCTATCTGACTCACTTCCCTATTTGATCCCCATTTAATCAATTTTACCTGAGTAGTTGTTCTTGTAATCCTATTGGTTGGCCATAGTTTTGTCCCACCTTATGCCCACCTAGAGTTCCCATGTTTTTCATCTTAGACCTAACTGTCCTTGTTGTTTTGTTCTATAAAAATCCCTAGAAAAGCCAGGGTCCTTGGCAACCCACTCAGGTCCCCTTCTGTCCCTCTCTCAGACAGAAGCTTTCTTTCCCCTAATAAATAAATTATGCTCTAAAAAAATGATCCAAAGGAAAGTAACATTATAAAGTTATTTGGAGTGAATGAGGTAAATGTAAATGGAGGCATGGCTGACTTTTTTTTTTTTCTTTTAATGCTAGGAATGGAGGCCCAGAGCTGATGTTTCGCCTATAGTAACAGTGAAGTCAGTTGAAATCCTTCAGCACAAGACAAGTTTGCGTATCCGTCCCTTGCTTGCAGTTTACAGAGGTGCAAAATAGCTTGATGACAAGAAACACAGTAAAACCAGACCACACAGAGGAGTGTGATATACACAATGCATCATTTTTCACTGAAGCGTAGCACTTTTTTTTCTGTCCTCTCTGTTGGTTCATTTTTATTTCTTGTTTCCCTCCAACCAAGTGAATTAAATCTGGGGAGTATGGGGCAGAATTTACACGTGTGAAATCCTTCAGCTCACTGGGGATAAAACAAACAACTGCACAACACAGTTTCCAATTCATTTGATGAAAAGGAAGCTGGAGTTATAAAGGGAGTGGGATGTGCATTATTATGATACCCTCTCAGGTCTCCTCCAGCCACGAACTGAGGCTGCTCCATCACTTTTGAGGCCAGAGAACTACTGAATGCTGCAAATAGATAAGGAATAGTGATCAGCCAGAAGTAACCAAATGTCATAGCAATGGGAGTTTAGGTAAAACACAGTAGTCACAATTCCTCTTTTTGCTCTAGGAAGTGTTCGCTCTGCTATCCTTTTACATAGCTTCCCAGTGAACCTTTATATAGACCCCACGCAGACCCTGTCCCGCTTAGACAGTGTGGTCTGTCAGCCTTGGGTCACTGACACCACAACTTGGAGAGGGTTCGTTGAAAGCGAAGGGCAGGATTACAGAATTTGGGCATTTATTTCATTTCTGCTTCCCTATTCCTCACCGAATGCTTCAGCCTAGTGGAGGGCTTAAGGGTAAACACAGGTAGAAACAGCTCAAAAAAAGTTCCCCAAGAGATCACCTTTGATCAGCTTCTGGGAAGATGGAAAATAGAACAGATGACTGACAAACTTGTTTTCCGTTTTGACAGGAAAAATACGGTTACCTTTGGAATTAAGCAGGAGGACTTCATGATGTTTTCAGTGTGTGTGAGGACAGGGAGCAGATGACATGTGCTTGTTGGCTGGCTGAGGAGAAACCTTAATACTTGCCTCTGTGTACCTGCGGTGGTGTGCTGAGGCTGAGTGTGACAGGGACCTGTGTGGGCCTCACTTTCTCCAAGAGTAGTTTGGTTAGGCCTGACCGCTGCAAGTCTTATCTCCAAACCTCACACATCTTGGCTTCCTCTTCTGTTAAATGGGTCCAACAATAGTTGCCTTATAGAGTTGTGAGAATAACAGAACATATGCCATGCAGAGGCCAGTATCCCTCACTCAGCATGGCCCTGACTCAGGCTACCCACAGTGTTCTTTTCCCACTGGTCCTGCCTGATCTCATGCCAATCTTGTGCCAAATTGAGCTCCATGGACGGAGCAGAATGGAAGGCAGCCTGGCCCAAGGCTTTGAGTGCAGAAGACCACTGGATTGAATCTTGGCTTTGCCCCTTTGACGTACACATGGGCAATTAGTAATTTACTAAGGTCATCATAAATGTGTCATTTTTGTTGTAGTAGGGTTTACAAGGGAAAGTATTTAATGCAGTACACATAAATTATAGGATTATTTTATAATACTCATCCAAAGAATCGAATACAAAACAACACGGGAGATCTGTCCATACCTTAGAGACCCAAAGAATCCAGCTGAAGGCTAGGTCCCCTGGCAATGTTCTGCATGAGTCCAGCTGAAGATCTGGAGCCCATGGCAATGTCCCCCATGAGGCCAGGTGGAGGCCTTGAGCCCACGACAAGATCTCATGCACTTCTGTATTGAAGATCTGCACTGGGGAGGCCCAAAGTTCAGTGGTGGAAGCTGGCAAGCCTGTGCCAGCGGGATGAAGGCTGAGGGATCTGCACTGGAGCCAGGAAGTGACACTCAAGGGAAGGACCAGGCCTCCCCAAAGAGAACCACAGCCATCCTCAACGGCACTGAGGGCCTTAGCCCCTCTGGAATTGAGAACAGCGGAGCTCGCATCCGGAAATCCAGCACGTCAAGCTCCTTTGGAGAATCAACAGCACACCATCTTCTCCTCCAGTTCTCCTCTTTGCGCTGTTGGCAACTGTCTTCAGGGGGGCCTTCTACACCCAGAGCCATCCTGATTCAGTTCAGCTGAGTGTTACAAATTGACCACCAGTTAACTACCACAATCCACCCTTAGTCAATTTGATAACCAGACTCATTTCCTTAAATCATAGTCTCCAGTGGCAGATTTGTGAGTAGCTAGCATGTCTTGATCCATTCAGATTTACATTAATATAACCAATACACATATGCATTCATATTGTACTCATTTCTGTACCAAAGCAAAATATTCAAAGGGTGCTCAAGATTCAAGGTTAAAACCACCATACCTTGACTAATTAACCTGTTTACCAACATACCTGAAAACTGTTGATACAATATTAAGAGAGCTATTACAAACACAGTCCATGCTTCTCATTAATTTTTAATAACAGGGCATGGCACTAGTGAGGATTTCTAGCTTCTACCACTGACCTTGGGGGCCTTCTAGTGCAGATCCTAATACAGACTTATACCTAGTCTCCTACAGGGACTGTAGGCCTCCAGCTGGACTCCTTCAGGACACTGCCATGGGTCTAGGCCCTCCGCTGGATTCTGTGGGTTGCCCACATGTGGACAGAGCTCCTGTTCTCTTCTGTATTTGACTTTTCAGTGAATATTATAAAATAATGCTATAAATGATGTGTCTCATATTAAATCTGTTCCCTTGCAAACCTTGACCACAATAAAGATGGTTTCGTCCCACTACAGAGCATTCAGTATGTGCTTAGCAAATCTTTAGTAAGAACTAAAATGGGGTTCCAGAGTTAGAGCTCCTGGTACTTGATGCTTAATAAGTGATGTCATGTCATTAGAATGTTACTGACATTGACCCCTGTCTCCATTCCTTGCTTCTTGGCTCTTGTGGCATGTGACCAGCCCGCTGTGGAGGTGGAATACAAGAGATCCCTTTCCTTGCGTGGCCTTCCTTGACCCGTGTGTGAGGAGGCTGTGCTTCCTCTTTTCTCCACCCTGCGCTCTCTCTCCTCCTCCAGGTCTTTGGTGGGGTATTCGGGCCCAGACCCGGGTATGTTAGTGCCTTGCAGGTCTGTTTGTGACTGTTTACCTGGGCAAGAAGTGACATAATGTCCCATGCCCGGCCAAAACCCTGTAAACACTTATTCTAAGTCTGTAAGTAGGAGCAAGACGTCAGACTTATCCAAATCTCACTTTGCCTTATAGAAATGATGAAAATGTGTAGAGCATACATTTTACAGCCTTCAGGAAGGGACTAACTCTGAGACTAGCAGGGGTGAGAGCTTAGTGACAGCTTCCTCAGGGATTGCCCTGTGTGTCTCAGAAATGTGTCATCATAGTCCACTGCCCACAGAGATGTCCCCTCTTGGCCCAGAAAGCTCAGATTCTCTCCTAGGACCTGGCTTAGACGCACAAGGAGGACTTAAGAGAAAATAGCTCTCTGTGAAGGCTTTCCCCCTGCTTCTCTGGGGGTGACCTGGAGCAACCCAGAAGGACGCCCACGCTTGATTTCCCTCAGTCCTCTGCTGGCTCCACGGAGTCAAAGCCGAAGTAGAAGCGCTTTCCCACTCAAGCTGTCGTGTAATGCTCTGCCGGAAAGCACAGCTCTGCTGTGAGAAATGTGCAGGCTGAGCAGTTCAGTTCGACCCCAGGGTCTCCGGGGACAAGAGTGGGACTTTCATCTGCAGACTCTACTTTGCCTTCGCGTGCTAGCAGAGAGCTGAGAGCCCGGGAGGAGGTGGGTTTTCCTTAGGTCTCTGATTCCTAAGATGCTGTGCATTGTTACCAAAGCTGCGTTCAGTGCAAGGGAAAAGGAGACACAGTAGAGAAAGCAGGCACTCCGGACTTAATTATGGCGACCGGTGTTCGTTGTCTTTTACAGTCCAGATTCCTCCCCACGCGTGGGACTTTCTTTTTCTGTGATTTCTCTGTTTGGAGGCAGCTGCTTTGGTGAAACCGCACTGTCCCAGGGTCAGAGGTCCTTGACTTAAAGGCAGGCTCCGTGATGCCCCAGTGATGTGATCGGGAACAAGGGACTTCACCTTCTGGGTATTCCGTTACACTAGGTGCCAAGAATGAGGCCACCAATCCCTGGAGTTTTCCATCACATGAGGAGTAAGTGAGACAGTCTCTGAAGGTGCTCAGTTTTCTTCCTCCCTCCTTCCCTCCCTCCTTTCTTTTTTCTTTTATTTTAGGGAAGGAGCCACAGGGTGTTCAGGGTCTCAGTGCGTAGATCGGACTCGTAGTTATCTGCCTGTTTACAGCCTCCCAAGAGCTGGGATTACAGGTGCGCGCCACCACGCCCAGTCTCAATTCCTGTCTCAGAGCGCCCCGGGGGAGGGGCTGGCACGGCAGGCCCGGGGATCCCACCCCCAGCCCCTGTGCCTGCTTGCAGGTGCTTTAATTAGCTGAACTATTATCCTTTCTTTTTACTTGCCAATCCTGTTGAATGTTTTTTTTTTTCCCCCTAGAACGGTGTATTTGAATTGCTATTTCGAAGTGCTACTTCATTTTTAATTGTTTTGTCCACTATGGTAGTTTCTTGAGCGCCTTTGCCCCACACTCTGCCTAGACACGCTGACACAGATCTGACACAATTTATTCTGCCCTAGCTTGGCCTTGGCCTGGTCCTCTGCCTTCATGAACTTAATTTTGTTTTTCCATGAACCTCCTACCTAACTGAATGGTTCAGTAGCTCATCAGAGCAACTTCCCGACAGAACCATCAGATCCCACGTGGAAGACATCAACAGACATTTGTCCTCCAGGATGCAAAGGGGTCTCCTCCCCCCAGGCCCTTGCCCTGGGTCTCCTCCTATCCTTGGTGGTAGAGGTGTCTTGATGCCACTTCATCTTACCCGAGCCCTGCTTTAAGTCTAACTTTCCCTCCACGCTCGCCTTCTTTTCTCACCCGGAGCTCCTGGCAAACCCTCCCTTCAGTGAGCAGCGAACTCAGCTTTGTGGCCACAGTTGTGCTGGTGATCTTCAGGGAGGCTGACTTCCACAGATTTGGAGGTCAAGGTTGACCTCATGATCAGACACATTTTTGACTGCAAAACAGAGCCCTCTTTGGAATCTGCAGTGTCTCCCACTGGGCCTGGGACTCCTAATCATGACTTTGGGGTGAACAGGTCCATAAAAGGAAAAACAGTGTCTCTTAATGAGCTCTTGGGTGCAGGGTTGGTCTGCTAGGAATAAGAACGCTTTTTAGATATCTGTTGACTGGTCGAGTACAATTGAGAAATGTTTGTCCTTGGTGGAATGGACCTCGATGTTGTTGTTATTTGACCACCAGAGCTAAAATGCAGGGCCTTGCATATGCTTGGTAAGTGCTGTACCACTGAACTATACTTCTAGACTCACTGGTAATGCTTCTCTTTATCTCTGTCCCTGGCATTTTTATTGTTCCCTACTAAGAGAGACCTCAAAATGAACCTGTTTCCAGAGCCAGCCCTGGTGATTGGAAGTTTGGAAGTTTTCCTCTAAGCCCAGGGTCCTCAGCAAAGGGAAGCGTAGGACATTCATCAGCACCACTGGAGCACTTTCCTCAGTGCATGTCCTTGTGTCGGGCCAGGGCAGCTTCTGGAGTCATGACCTCTGTAAACATAGCCACTCTTCCCGAGCCACAAACCTCGTCGGCGTTGCAGCTGGATGGCCCATCTGCTAGGCCAGAAGTGGGGCCTGAGATGCAGGAGCCATAGTTCTAGCCAGAAAGTCCCTGGATTTATCTCAGTCTAAGATTAAGTCTAGGGTGAAGATTAAGTCTAGGGTGAAGTAGGACTAAGATTAACTCCCACTTGAGGACTAACGTGTTCACGTTATAATCCTATCTCTTGTGCTAATCTTTCTAAATGGCATGATTTTGTTAGGATCCAGGACTTTTGCTATAACCAAGACAGTTTATTAGAGAGATGTCTTAAAAGAAACAGGAACTAAATTTCAAACTTTAATACTTTTCACTTTTTAAAAAATATATATTTTCATTGATTTATTTATTTGGATACAGGGTCTCACTATGCAGCTTGTATCCGTAGTGATCCTCCTGTCTCAGCCTCCCTAGCACTGGGATTGCAGGTGTGTGCTTCCACACCCTCGGCAGGGCTGGCTCAACGTGCAGTACAGGGGATGGAACCCACATCCTTGTGCTTGCCAGGCAGGCGCTTAGACCTCTGAGCTATCTCCCAGCCCAATACTATTTACTTTTTAATTAATATAAGGGAGTATCAAAACATCAGAACAAAGAAAACCAGTTGCCAAAATCTCTTCCTTGAGAGATTTCTATATGGAAGCAAAAGAAAATGTAGAAAACTTAAAAAAAAACTGGATCTTCCATATCCTTATAAATTTCAGTTTGAACTTAAAGCCTTCCTCCTACACTTACTTCTCTGTCCTATGCTGCAGTTCCCTTTGTCCCTGTTTTACTGTCTGATAAATTTCCTTCTCTCCTTACTGACCAGAAACCCCTGAGACTCCTTTGCTCCTCAAAATTATACTTCCTGAGAACAGGAAGCCCCTTCTGTTGATCTGAATCTGAGAGCAAAAATTGAGGCCAACCTCTGCGTTTTCTCTCAGCCAAGTGCCATTGTTAGAGTTTGCAAAGACTTGCTCGAGTTGCAGACTTTGTAGAAGGATTTAGAACAATTTGAAGGGTGCCTTCTCTGGGACTTTCTGACCCAAACCAATTGGTTTATTATCTATAAGGGCTTAAATTGATAAAATATGGGTGTAAACAGGATGGAAATGTCCAAAAATGAATTTTTTTTTTGAATTTTATAGTAAGTCAGAGGAGCTCAGAAAATCACTTGACAGTATTGAAAGAGACATTTTGGAGGGTTTCTCCAAGGTCGTCCTTCTAGGAATAGATTGGACTCTAATCCAGTTTGCAAGCAAGGCTCAGTGTTTGGAGGCTTCAATGATGGGATCTAAGACATCACTGGCAACATCTAGGTGGACCTTGAACCAGAGGAGCCCCAGGTCCCTCCTCTACACTTGGTGAGCTAGAAATGGGGGAGTGGTTCGTAAACACCCACTAGAATGGGGAGGAAAGAACTCACTGGTAGAACTCCTAGCTAAGCAATCTGACAGTTCTTAGAGTGGAAGGAAAGTTGAATGCTGTGTACATTTTTGGCTTTGTACAATAAGTAGATGCTCCTGCTTGTGTCATTCGACCTTGGAAGAGTGAGTCCCCCAGTAAAGAGGGTCACAGATGCCTGTATCCCAAAGCAGACCGGCCTTTTCCCGGAAAACAGAACAGGATCTAACAGTGAGACTGTTGATCAGTACAATGTCAAGGGAATTTTCAATAAGTTAATCTACAGATTAAAAGAGCTCTTTTAGCGTAGTGCTAAAATGGATGCACAAAGCTATGAAATATGTTAAAAATCCAGTCAAAATGTGCTCATTTTTTATAAACTTGTTTCTTTGGTTTACTCTGAAATGTAACTGAATTTTTTTCTCCTGTGTAACCTACAAAGACACTATTTTGCCAGAATACTTTCTTAATGTGTGTGTTTAATTAGGTTATTCATATATTTACTTTTAGGTATTTTATTACCAAACAAGTGACCACAGAGACGTTTTCTGAGGTAGGACTGCCATACACAAAGTGGCCCAATTTTCTTATAATCTTTTTCCTTCCTGACATTGATTTCCTTTTTCTTAAATTTTATTTTATTATTTTTTTTTAATGTATTTGGTACAGGGCCTACAGGGTGTTCAGGGTCTCACTATGTAGATAAGACTTGTGGTGATTCTCCTGTTTTCAGCCTCCCAAGTGCTGGGATTACAGGCCCGCTGCACCATACCCAGTCTCAGGTGCTGTCTCAGCGCACCCTGGGGCAGGGCCGGCATGGCACACTGTGGATCGAACCTGGCCGCTGCATCTGCCTAAGCAGGTGCTTTAGTCCACTGAGCTATCTGGCTGGCCCTTCTGACATTGATTTCTAATGTGAAATGAGGTGAAATAAATTTAAAGATGTATTTTGCACCCAACACTACTTTTGGAATTTCTTACACTCCTGGGATACTGGGCAGTCTGGTTTTTTTTTTTTTTTTTTTTTAATGCGGAACCGGGGAATGAACTCAGGCCCTTGTGCTTGCCAGGGAAGCGCTTATTCTACTGAGCCATCTCCCCAGCCCCCTGGGCAGTCTTTTACCAAGAGCTGGCTAAAGCACACAAACCAATTGCTGTCCTAAGATTTAGAGGCCTGCCCTCATTCTTGCTTCTGATCCTATGTGGGGCATCAGGACTTTTGCCCAAGCCTAAGCAAGGCTCTCCTTTGGAAGTCCCAGTTCAAATCCAACTCCCAACTCTCAAAGACGCAGGCCCTGTCTTCCTGCCTGTGAGGTCCTGCCAAGGCTTACTGCTGCAAGCAATCAACAGCTCTTATCGGCTGATCTGTCAGTGACATTTAGGAACCAGGTTTTGATACACTTTCCCTGTGCCAGCTATTGCAGAGAAGTTATAAAATGCAGGTCGTGAAAGAGGTCAGCCCTTCATAGGTTCTACCTTAAATTACTGCTGCCATCCTGAATTCAGTTTTATAGATTTAAAAATAGCTCAGCTTCTTGAGAATCTTTTAAAATGCATGCAGTAGTGTTTTCAGAGTTCCACACATACTGCCTTGATTTTTTGAAAGCTAATTTCTAGCCATTGACTAATAAGTCTTGCACCATCTCAGGACACCAGATCTGGCGACACAGCTGCCAGAGCAGCTGGGAAAGAAATGAACGTCTGCTCAAGCTCTGTGCTGGGAGCTTCGTCCGCACCCCAGCATTTTTATCCTCGGAATGACCCTATCGCGGCGTTTCTCCTTGTACAGGTGAGGAAACGGGCTGTCTGGTCGGTGGTCTTGGCTGAGTGGGATTTCAGACTGGGGCCTGCATTTTCTTCTTCTCTTCTGTGACACTTACTGCTTGCCTGCTCCAGCCTGTGTGTGGCCGCAGGTGGCAGCACCCAACACAGAGGTACAGACTTTCCAGCAGAGCTGCAAAATGGGCCACCTGGAAAGGCATTGCTCACGCCAGCTGCTGTGGTATAAGCCTGCAGTCCCAGGCCTTTGGGAGGCTGAAGCAGAGAAAGCATGAGTTGGTGGTCAGCCTGTGTAACGTGGAGAGGTCCTGCCTCCAAATTAAAAAAGAGAGAGAGAGAGAAAAGAAAAGAAAGAAAGAAAGAAAAAGAAAAGAAAAAAAAAGAAAAAACCGAGCATGTAGCTCAGTGGTGCTTACCAAGCATGTGCAAGGTCCTTGCAAAACCAAAACCAAAACCCACACCACCTCCCAGAGTCTTTGATTCAAAGTCTGAACTCAAGTAGAATATCTGGATTCTAAGTTCTTGTCTTTCCCAGACAGTTCTCATAGGCTCCCTTGCGTGCTGGTGTCTGTCTGTCTTTCGGTTCATGTGAATGTCGTGTGGCTTCCACATTCCACTGCCCCTACCCAGGGTCACATAGAGGCCTGAAGTTGACATCACCTTGCGTTCAACAGGGACGCTAAGACCTGACCTGTCACACTTGCCCATTCTAATTGGCTCCCCAAATTGTTGCTTAGAGGATCATCATGTGGAGTGCTAGAACTTGGTTTGTGACTCGGTGCCTGTGGGTGGGGCACAGCTCTGGTGAGCACTGGGCCTGCCATGCAGAAGCCCCAGGGGAATTCTACTTTCTTTTTTCAGAAGCTTGCTGTCCCCTTTGAGGTCACTTGGTCTGTCCAAACTTCTCTTTACGTCAAGAGATTCTGCTGATGCCTGAAGGCAACTCTGAGTTCCCAGAGGGGAAATCAGTTTAACATACACTTGAACACCCAACTTCTTGAAATGCACTCAAGTCTTACTCATTGTTCTCCTTCTCGAAACTCAAAGCATTCACATTCTTCTCTCCCTCTTTCTCTGTGTATTTTTGAATAATGGACCATCAGGTAGCTATTAGGAAATCTGCTGGAGGACATTGAGTTTTGGAAGCAAGCCGTTCTCAACTGTCATGAATTTAATTCGAGTTACATAACTTTTAGTTGGTTCTTAGCCAAAGTTCATTTTTATTGGGAATAAGTTATTACTACTAAGTACTACATTCCTAATCCTTTTGGATATTTAAGAATCTTTATCAGAAGCAAGTGGGACACCAGTAACTTTTGGTCCTTTCCAAATAAAATAACTTTGTTTCACTGTAACAAGAATTTATTTTAGTGTTATGACAGATTTTAATTGTATTATTTGCAACTCATGCATTTGTCTCTTAGAGGGGATTGTGTCCTGGGAGGAAGTTTCACTAAGTCAGATTTGGAGAGCTTCGCAGTGTTCCAGGACAAAGGTATCTGTCCATGCTGCACAAGCCTGCTGGGGCTAGTAACTGTTGTCTGTGTGCCACCATCCAGAATAGCATTCAAGTGGGAATCTGGAGGTGGCAGTGGTACCAAGGAGCCGTTGCTGGGCCCCCAGTGATGAGAATAAGAGTCTATGTGAGTACAATATTTGTCAGGCAGAAAGCAGCGTTGTGGTCAGCGCTGATCCTCTCAAATAGTCTCTATCCTTTTGAAAACATCAGACGTTGTAGAAGTCCTGCAGTGTTGAATGAGAACAGAGATCTTAAAAAAGACACAATGGGATTTTTTTTTTCTTTCAAATAATATCTTACATGGCAGCATCTAGACAGTGTGGGTAGGATCACTCTACTTTGTAATGGAAAAAATGTTCTGAAAAATTTATTTATCTTCGTTCCCCTTAATAGGCAGAGGGGTCATGACTGACTCCTGCTGATGTGGGCTGTTATTTTGCAAACTCTGGAGACTATCAACCTTCATTTCTGATTCCAGGAGTTCTGCTTTTGTTGTTTATAAAGTGATTGCATAGTAAAACAAAACGGCAATAGGTAGATCTTTTGTTCAGTGCTCCTAAGTTCTTTGTATGTAATCATCTCTGTATCTTTAATAACCTGAGTCAAATAGCCAAAGCGCTGATGGTCAAATGCAGAAAATAAGAGAAAGTACAGATCAGCTGCATCCCGCTGTCTCTTCCTCGATGTATGGCCAGAGACCGTGGGAACAGGGTTTATTTGCTTTGCCTGCACTGTAAGGATGTTACCTGACTCCTTCCCCAGTAGACTAGATTTCATGTCCAGCCAAAACGTTTGCTAAAAAGTCTTAACCAAAAGGATCCTACAGTACCCTTTTAATGCATAGTTATCGTAAAAGCTTAAACTGAATTATCTAGTAGCATACGTAAGATACGTCCTTGAGAAAAACATTAGTTTATCAGTAGATGCCTGATGTGGGAACCATTTTCCGAACTGCTTTGAATGCACAACAGTGGCTTCAAAGGCAGTCTAGCTGAATACCGTTAGAAGTGGAACTCAAAATTGATGGGTTAAAAGTAGAGAATACTGCTTACTAATTTACATGCCTGCTCAGAGGCATCGCTGCTGTGCAGTTTCTTCTAGTCATTGTCAGACAGCTTTTGTTGGCCACTTTGTGTCTTAACTCACCAGCCTTTTTCCTAAATGCTGAAATCGATGGGTGGTTCGACTGTCTTATTTCAGGTTGCAATTTTCCTTTCACTGCCCAAGTGAGGCCGTGAAACAGCAATTTGTGCTGTTTGCCTTGCTGCTACTGAGGCACATGCGGAGATTAGAGTAAAAAGTGGCTCTAGACCTCAACAGACACCTGAAATTCCAGATAGAGGGAAAATACTACACAGAGGCAACGCAGAATCAGAGACCAGTGGCAATTCCACAGCGCTGCCCACGTCAGATTTATTTGGGTAACCCTGCCAATTTATTTGCCTGAATTGGGGACTATCAGCTTGACTAGCATGGCCACTTTCTTAGGTACAGCATGCGGCCCACGATTGCTGTTTCTTTCCCCAGGGAACACCAACTGGTGTGAAACGGTGTCCCTGAAGCAGCTAGGACTGGTTTAGAGAGTAGTTGGTGGTTGTCTAATCGCTGCAGACCGCACTCTGAGTTCAACGAGAAAAGCACACGGAATCCCAGGTCCGGTTCTACGAATGCCTCAACATGCGGACTGTGGTCACACACGCCTGGCGCGGAGTGGGTGCTCACCGCGCCTCACAGTGAGACTCTGCCGGCGGCTGGCAGGGGCAGCTTCTATCTGAGGGGGCACTGTGGGAAAGCAGGCAGGGAGAAGCGCTCTGGGAAGAGCTCATTCTTGGGGGGGGAGGGGAAAGGATGTACTTAGAGTCCACACTCTGAAATCTCTGACTTCCAGTCCTTAGAGTCTACCCTTGGCACTTACAAATAGTCCATTGTGAAGGAATTTGAGTTAAGTCACCATGGACAGCTTAGTTGGCTCTTTCGGGTCTGGAAATGGCATTTCTCACCTCCTCCACACTAGTCTTTTCAGTTGCTTGCCAAGTCCAAGGGGGAAAATTCCTTAATTCTGGTTACAAGTATCTTAAATGTTGCATACAAGGTAGCTTAGCTGGTTAACTTCAAGAGCAGTGTGGCTATCTTCTAAATAAGCATTGTTTCAGCAAGCATCCCACCAGTAAACACCAGCGATTTAAAGTTCTCCCTTCACATCCCTCCAGTAGGCTCATTATTCTGTTTTGAGAACCCCACCAGGGTATAAAAACAATGAACACATTGGCTGAGACACCTCAGTCTGCATTTGCAGAGTGCAATATACATTCCAAGTTGAAAAACGAAAATTCTGATGAAAATGTTTCTTTTTCTGTTGTTTTAGGTTCTGCCTCTGGGGCCTTCAAGCGGACTGCACAAACTGACCTGTGGGAAAGCCAGCACTCCCCCATGCTGAGGCACTTCTGATCCTCAAATAAAACATGTATTTTTATCAATGAAATTAGGAAGCCTGCACCACTGATAATGCTCTGATTGGCTGCAAATGCGCTCATGAGATCCACGTCCTGGGCTGTGCATTTGTCTGCGTGTGGACACGGAGAGCCAAATTCCACTTCTGCACCAACCGTGGCGAGAGGAGCCCTGAGCTTGGAAGCTATAAAAGTAGCTTTCAGTTTAACCTGGTATTTGCAATTTGTAGGAACAAATTGTGTGTCCTTGCTCTGGTAAAGTCAGTGCATGCCGCAATGGTGTGTCTCGGTGCCTTGTGGTTGGGAACCAAATTGCATGCTCAGTCTTAGAGCACAGTGGAAAAAGTTCTCCTGTGTGAGAGGGGCCGAGTCTGCGCGGCTGCCTCCAGCCGCAGGGTAATGTTACTAGGTCCTTGGCTGAATAGGGCTGTTGTGGGTGGAATTCTCGTCAACTGCTAGCACTGCTAGCACTTCGTTTTCGCTGAGGAAAACTTGTTCTCAGTGTGCCTGGGTAGTTCCGTACCAGGATTTGTGAGTTCTGACAAATACAGCTCTTTTTGTGCTCTCTCTCCCTCTTCTCTCCTCTTTCTCTTCTCTTCTTCTTTCCTCTCCTCTCCTCCCCTCTGTCCCCCCTCCTTTGTATTTTATTTTATTATTTATTTATTTCTTCTGTGCCAAGGCTAGATCCCAGAGTTCTGTGAATGCTAGGCAAGTGCTCTGCCACTTGATTACACCCGCAGCCACTGATATTGCTAATTTCAGGGACAGCTACAATGTCTCCATGGGGCACCTGTCATCAGTAATAATATCCTACAGGGAATTTCCAGCATCTTCCACAGATTCTCCTCCAGGGGTAAACATCCTCTGTGGGGAGCTGACTTCATCGTTCTCAGAGTGACTTTATGGGGCTGGAATGCGAGCTGACTCTACCATTCCTGCCCTCCCTGTCCTGTCTTCCTCCAGGGTTCCCTTCCCTTCTCCATCACAAGTCCATTTCCTTGATCTCTTTTCATTGCTTTTTAGTAGAAGTTATGTTTATTTTTCTTAAGAATTCCTTATATAATTCTAGAAGTTAAAAAAATATATTCTTAGTGGAGGTAATTAAAGAAATACAGATTTATATTTTTTTCTAGATAAAGATGCTTCATCAACTGAATGGGGTAGCTACGCCCTGGTTTTAGATAGGCACTTTTTTAGATGCCTTTGCGGTTTGCTGTGGCAGTGCGTTGTGGATGTTTCCGAGGTGGTGCTGGGGGACACATTCAGGAGTGAGGCCCGCGTCTGCCCTCTCAAGGCTCTGTCAGTTCAGATAAAATGCGCAGTCCTGGTCCTGGATTCCAAATCTTCAAAGCCAGAGTGTCAGGTTACGTTTTATAAGTAGAAGACTCAGATTCGAAGGATTTACAGAGATAATCTAGCCTTAAGTCAGAGACCCTTGGAAAGGTACTTCTGATATTTATGTGCTTCATTTTCACAGGCGCGTTCTCCTGCCACTCCTTTGTAGGTCAGGGCTGCAGTCCTCGAGGGTCACCCTTCCCACTGCAAAGCCAGCCTGGTTTCTGGCAGCTTTGTTAGCCCCTGTCTGACAGGCTGTCCCACCCTGCAGGGCTGGTTTCTGGGCTCATGTGCGCCTGCTCGGCTCTTCTGTCTGGAGTCCTATTGGCAGGGATTTGGGGACAGCTTGAAGGACAGGGTAACTTGTCGTTTATTTCCACCTGTGGAAACCTGCCCAGGGTGCTTCCTCCCGGCAGGGCTTGCTGAACAATCCCCCTGGAACCCTTCTCCTCACTTTGTGAAGCAGTTTGCCCATCAGGGTGACTTTCCTGGGACTAACACGCGGCCTTCTGGCCACCAAGGGGAGAGGAGTGAGTGGCAGCAGCCTCCCCAGGCAGGTCCCGTATTTATTTTGAGGACTTTTCATTTTCAGTCCAACCTCTAGCTTATTTCCTTCTGCTTGAATTCCTTGACCCTCCTGATAGTGCTCTGGCCTACCATTCAGTTCCTCAGGCAGTTTCCAGAACCCTGCTTCAGAAGGAAAGATACCAAGATAGCGAGCTGACCTGCTGGGGCAGCAGCCTGCGCTGCAGGGGCTGTGGGGACAGGGCCGGAGGCTTGCGGCTGCCTCTCTAGGGACATGCAGAGGACCAGCACAGCGGGCTGTGGTTCTCTCCCGCTTATGTCACTTGGCACTTTGTATGACAGAGGCACACAGCCCCTACCCAGCCCAGGGGCTCTCGGGCAGCTGCAGAGGACACTGGGTGCTCGACTTAAGCTTCGGCGTCACTGCACTTCCCCCTTCCTACCCCGCCGCCGCCGCCACTTGCCGCTCTCATTAGGGAAATGCCTTGTTTTCTTTTGCGTTCCACTGGCCTCTCCTTCTCTCCTAGTCCGCTGCAGACCTCCGAGGAAATCTGCGGTGCTGGCTTCGGGCAGATGGAGTAGAGGTCTGCGAGGGGTAGAAAAGCCGAGGGAGTAAATAAGTGTCAACGAGCTCATTGTCTGCGCTCCACCTGTTGTTATTCTGGTCCCAATCAACCTGCTCGCCAGGCTGGAGCCAGCGGCCATCTGGAAACACTGCTCTGTTTATAAACTTGGCATGAAGCAGCACTCCCGGGCCCTGACCTCCCACACGAATCTGGAAACAATTAGAGCAAGATGATAGGCAGGCAGGGAACGCTCCAGGGAGGGAGGAAAGGGGCGGTGGCCTGGAGCCTGCAGGAGCGGGGGCTGGCGGGGTGCAGGCTCTGGGAGCTGCGGAGGGCCAGGTTCCAGGGGCCTGGGGA